>OOFC01046500.1:0-45528 GCA_900323345.1 Pseudochromis fuscus
TATATATATTCTATATTTGATATAGTTTTACTTTTTGCCTTGTGCCTGTCGTGTTGGTTGTATGTTGTCTTGTGGAGATTGTGTGTTTTTGTTGTAACTGCTGTAGTAACATATTTTCCTGCAAAGGATAAATAAAGTATCCATCCATCCATCCATCCATCAATCAATCAATCAATCAATCAATCAATCAATCAATTATATTCCAATATTTGTTCATTTTAATTTAAAATAGTACAGGGTTTGGTTTTGTGTAAAACTATAAATTCATTACTCTTTATATTTACAATATATGATTTAACAATCAAACCAACGGAAGCACAACGGTGAAGAAAACTATTTCAGCTGCACACATTGAAAATACTGACAATACCATATGCGTGTTAAATAATGATAAAAAAAAATGTGATGATGTTGTCCTCTGTTAAAACAATATCCTGCTTTCTTAAAAAAAATGATACAATTAATGACATATAAAAACAATGGATTAAAAAAATACTATAAAAGTCCATCGGTCCCAATAAAGTGGATCCACAGTATCGCAGGGCTGGACTGGTAATGACGCGAATTGCATTAGATGTCTAGAAAAAGTTTTTTTTCCAAATATCATTGTTGCTGCCATGTAGCCTGCCTTCGCACTAAACTTCAAACCTAATATATACACTAAAGCAGAAAACATAACAAAAGCATACGCGCACTGCACTTAATAAGCAACCATGCAAAAAAAAACACCACAAAAAATGTATCAAATAAATCAAACAAAAGAAAGAGTCAGGCTCTAGTGGGTGAACGTGCTACATTTGTCACAAACAATTCTAAACAGTCTGTAAACAATGAGGTGCGAGGAGATGGAGCACGCCCATACAGTCTGTGAGCGCGCCTCACCCCTCCACAAATCCCGTGTGGCTTCTGCTCTCCCTCAACTCTGCGTATGCTGGTTCCTGCTGTGCCACGTGGGTCCAATTTCCCCGCGCGCCCATTACATTGAGCCAGCTGTTGCCCATACTGCTAATTAGGTGCATAATATGGCGCAACCATAGACTCTATGGGCACAAGCCACAATCCCCTCTGTCACACGCGCACACAGCATCCTGTGACAGTGTGCTGTGCAGACCTCCGCTCCACCCTCAGCTAGCTACGCCTACTGACACGCTTATACAAGACTGTTAGGAAACATTTTACATTTTGAGTCGTCACACGATCAACTTTGAAGACACTGAAGGATTTAATCCTGCTGCATTTAAAAAAATACAATATTGTTACCATGCGTCTATATGGGTAAGTTAACTTTTTTGAGTAGCGCCAATTGAAAGTCTTAAAGTACAGCCTGTGTAATTAACTTTATTTACAATCCTGCTACCTGGCACTCATCGATGGAAAAGAACAGCCTGTACACAGATTGTGTGTTTTTATTCTTTTTCAAACCTTTATAGTCAGTATTTATGCTGTGTGCATTCATTTTGAATACAGGCAGTTGCAGAAGCTAAGTAACAAACCAGTAACTCAAACCTTTGTGCTACTTCATACTTGGAGGTAGATATGGTACTTTTTTTGTGTGGAAGAATTAAAGTGCGTTTAAGTTCACTTTTAAACATTAACATTTCATGCACAATGATCTTACAAACTGAGAATCCTAATAGATAAAACCATGTAATACCATATAGTAACACGTTTATGTGATAGTAATTCCATAATATAATATATACAATCATATCCTGACAGGTGTTTTACATAATATTATTTCTGACAGTACTGTATTGGATGATGTAATGTGGTACTTTTACTTAACTAAATGTTGTCAAATCTGCAGTATGTCTATTTGATGGCTGTTTTCATGCAAAACACACAATATGAGGTTAACACTTCCAATATGTTTCAGGGCTGCAACTGTATTGGAAACTGCTCTGCTGGTTCTGCTGGCAGGCTGTCAACAATGTGTCTTGGCCGACAGTGACACTTTTGTCCAACCAGAAGTCTCACAGCACAATGGCACTCTGTATGCAGCCTGCAAAATGAGACCCAGCACCTCACTGCCCGAGCGCCTGCCCAAAGTCTATGGTCAGGTGCTGTTCAAGCAGGATTATCCACAGGGGAAACTCAAAGTGCTTCTCCGGTTCAGTGGTTTCCCCAGAGATGGCAGTCAAGAGCCCAGGGCGGTGCACATCCATCAGTACGGAGACCTGAGCCAGGGATGTGACTCCACCGGAGGCCACTACAATCCATATGGTGTTCATCACCCCAACCACCCTGGAGACTTTGGTAACTTTGAGCCCCAGGAAGGAAAAATCAATGCGTTGTTGGAATCTGAGGCGACACTGTTCGGGGGCCTGTCTGTGTTTGGAAGAGCAGTGGTGGTTCATGAGAAGATAGATGATTTGGGGCGTGGTGGAGATGCTGGGAGTCTACTGCATGGAAATGCAGGCAGGAGGCTCGGTTGCTGTGTTATTGGGATTTCCTCACCCAGTCTCTGGAATACACACCATAAGCAGTATGCTAGGCGGCTGAGGAGAAATTAGTCCCAACAATAATGGTGTATATACTGTAATTCGGTTTACAGGTTATTTTCTTTGTGTTCATTCAGTTATTGTGTCCATGTTATTCCCATCTGATGTCGAAAAATAAATGATTAAGTCTTTTTTTTTCACATAACTAAGAATAAAATGTGATAGTTTTGGTATGTCCCTGAAACATGAGTTTCTATTGAAGTTGTTACAGACATTTATATTTACCACAGAGTCTATTCCAATGACTTTGGTGATACTCCACCTTTTCCTCTTATGTCATGAAGATGTTGGCATTTGTGGCTCTCGTCTTCACAGCTATTGGATGAATTGCCATTGTGGTACCTCATTTATATTGCCAGGATATACTGTAATTACATTTTATCCTTTAGCCCCCATCACCAGGCCCAATTTTCAGTTTGGCCAGTACCTTGTTTTGTGACGAACTTCCATGCAAGCAGTCATATTCGAAAAATATAAAAGTTAAAAAAAAATGCATGAAAATACATACTGCAATACATACAGTGTTCAGCCTAACCTTCAGAGCACCAAGTTTCAATATATCAGTAAATCTATATCAGATTTTTAGACCTATGGTGAACATACAGGTTTTAAAGTCAAAACAAACATGTACTTTTCATGAATTTACATATATTTGACACACACAACTTATATGCGCAGACATTGCTCTACGTGACTTCTATCTGATGAGGTTATGATTTCAAGACATCAGTGCTGGTAATACAGAAGTGACATCATTAAACAACTGTGTTCATCTGTAAATATATTTTTTAACTTAGATGTTTGTTCTCCGTAAATCAAACCGTTTTCTTTGAGGATGGTTGGCAATTAAGTCAAGACAAAAAAAATGCTATTCTCTTTAGTTAGCATATTGTACTGCAGCATAGAATAGACAATGTCTCACAATATGAATTGTAATGAAACTATGTTCCTTGAAGAACAAATAAAATTGGATGTGTACTTGTTAAGAGTGATATGTTTCTTTAATGTCACAAGGGTGGTGTGAACAGAGGTAGAAAGATGAAGGAGAATGAGTCTGATAAACATGTTTATAAGTAGCATTATCTCTGGTTAACGGTCAATTGACAGCAACAATGTCCCTTTTCCCATCTATTGCAGTTTGTTACTCAGATCTTAGCAGCAGAAATGTAATAAAAATTCAATTTTTCTTCCCATATTTCAAATTCACATTATCAGGACGACTTCCACAACTAAAGTAAATGATCGAAGACTTGGATTTTAAGAGATCAAAACCAGAAAAGGGTAAACCATAAGATGTATGTAGCATGAGCACTATATCAGATGCATTCCAAAACCCTTGTGTCCTACTTTATTACTATAAATCACTGTGTCCCCACATGTCCACATTTGATCCATACACTGCTTACATGGTTGACTGGAAAAATGCTGTTATAATAGCATATTAATGTCAATGGTTCAGGACTTAAGAATGGCATGCAAATTAATCATTATGAGTGTAGCATGGTAATTCATTGGGTTAACCATGAAACGCATGATGCACAGCAGTGAACTCTGGAAATGAGCAGTTTGTGAGAGCAGGAGAAATTTAATAACTCATCTTTGATTTTTTTTTAGGTCTGGTTTGAATCACTGTTATTTATTTTCTATTGATATATTACTGAGAAAATCTAATATGTTGTGTTCCAATAATAGTTGTTTATGTGTTGGACACAAAAAAATCTTAAATTATGAATCGTTCATAAAAATAAATAAATAAAGCACTATTTATATTATAAATACATATTTTGTTATTACTAGTTTGGATTTTTTTCTTTTCTTAAATTCTATGCAATGTGAGTTACTCATGTCTCCTGGTCATCACAATCATCTGATTCTTGGTTTGATTGGACATCCTCCAGCTGTTCTTCAGAAACAGCAGCAGAGCCAGTAGTAGATGACACATTATGAATATCTCCCTCTGTTACAATACACCCAGTGTCTGACACATCTTCTCTTCCTCCTGTTGGGTCTGAGGTCTCTGTAGGTTGCTGTGAGTGGCAGACGTCTGATGGATTGTTCATATATGTCACTTCAGGAGCAGAGGCACCCGAACACTCCTCTTCTTTTGTTAAAGCAGGACAAACCATCGTGATCTGTGATTGGCTACCTCCATCACACTCGTTGGTATTTGATATTTCTGTCTGACTGCTGGCTGGCTCTTCCTCAGTTGGCTGGTGTGAAGAGCTGAGAAGAGATGTCTCCACAGTGGACGGCGATGGTGCGTCTTCTTGAACATGTGACACAGCTAGTATTTCACTGTCTTGGTTTGGACCTTCTGGGGTGCTCTGCTGAGGTATGTTTTGAGTCCGCACGTCACCTGTAAGAATAGAGGGAAGAATAACATTTTTGAAAAATAGTTTCAATATAGACAGCTGAGGATTAATGCAAGCACAATCCTACTGAGTATTCACCTTCCTGTCCAGGAGAATCTGATGATTCAACCTGCTGCTGAGTGTTTAGGTTGATGGTGTCTTTTTCTCCTGTTAGCACAAAACATTATTCAAAGTAAGATGTTGCTGAAGTGATAAATGGGCATCAATATAATACTACAGAAAGCTACTGTGTTAGATAGAGATGAGTAAATTTATTGTTTGCATATATGAGGAGTGATAGAAAAAAGAGGAGGTTTAGAATTCAAATGGTAGATGACATGTTATTAGAGGAACATACTTCCATATATTCCCAGAGACACATTATAAGTCAGGCCTCGAAGAAGCAAGAAGCAAAAGGGCAGAAGAAGGAACAGAAATTATTGTAAACAGTGCACAGAACAGAGATTGATATACATGTGTCTCAATATATTCGGAGACTCATATCCACCTGGAAGGCTCCATAATCCAGACATCTCTAGTGTTTTCAGTTTCTTCTCCAGCTCTGCTACTCGATTTCCAAGAATCCTAAAAACAAAAAAAAGAGAAAAATAATGAAATTCACATGTTTGGTTGTGGTTATGTTCACAAATTGTACACAAAAATCTTCAGATTATGCACAGAAAATTTCAAGTATAAACTTCAGTACTTGTTGATTTGGCGCTGGTGCTGAATCACCATGTTCTTCTCGTGAATTGTTTCCAGCAGTGCTGTGGCGAGAGACTTGAGGTCTGAGATGGACTGAGGAGTCACAGGCAAACTGCAGCTGTTTTCTTCAGACAGTAACAGCTCCTTCACTGCACGCACATCATTAGTCACAGTTTAAGTAAACAGCAGAAACTAATTTTCATGAGGCACTGACATGGCTACAGATGTTATATGAATCAGTTGGAGTTCCCATTACGAGTCCTCTGACCTTGTTTAGCAGAAAGCACCCCAGTCAGAGCACTACTGTTTGGTTTCCCACAGATCTTAGAGTTCTTCCTGCACTCCAGGGCACCCTGAAACAGTTGGAAGTGTAGCAGCTTACTATAAATATGTATAAGAAATTCTTATCTGTCACAAGTTAAACATTAATAAATATTTTCTTTTTGTAAAACAGAAAAAATCCCTACCTTGTACTTCACCAGATTTGTTTTAAGTAGGTTGACCTCTTCTTGAAGTTGAGTGAGCCGATCATGCAAATACCTGAGAGATATTTCATATTTCAGTCAATCATGTTTAAATAATAAGGAGGCTTCAACTTGTGACACAAATGGTCAAGGCTGCAATCTCTTATATATAAATACATAAATATGTGATGTAAATGTGAACACACTCTTACTGAACATGGCAGTAATAAATTGTATTAACAGACAGAAACTACTGCAGATATTTCAGTGATCCCAAACAGTCCCCTCACTGAGGTACTAGTGACTTCTGCAGCATACCTGTTCTCCATGCAAAGTGCATCTATGTCTAAAATCCGAATCTCATCATTCCCCAGGATGTGGTTCATTTCCATGTTGAGCCGATGAGCCTTCTGTTGAAACACGTCACGCTCAGCTCGAACATCCTGAAGCTCGTCTGTCAGCGACTTCACGCTGAGCTCCAGCACCTCGTTCTGCAACAGCACAACACTCACTGGGTCACTACAAGTGGCATTTCAGCTACAATTTTTTTGTTTTTGGGTTTAATATTTAGTTTGCTTATATTTGTCTAAAGAAAACTGTGAAGCAGTTTCACTCTCTCCTTATACAAGGTTTGTATTTCTGACACAATATTTTACATAGTTTTACATTATCTGCACATTCTGCAATAATTAATGTATGATTACTGTTCTCTCAGTCACATCCAACTGACAAAACTTAGTCACAAAGACGTTAAACTTGTAAGTAATCTAAATGTGCTTGTAACATATAACAGTTGTTGAAAATAAAACTGGCTCACCTGTTCTCTCGCTCTTTCTAACTGTTTGACTAGATCCTCTCTCTCATGTGCAGGAAAGTGTCGAGTGCCGACCTCCTCATCTCCCAGCCTCTGTTTGGTGATGGTCATTCGTAAGAGCTATGAGAACAGAAAGTAAAAAAAAAAAAAAAAGTCTTTTAAGTTACATTTTCTTCTTTCAGTGCATGCTTACAGTGTTTGCAGCACCCACATGAAATAATCACTCATTATAAACTCATTTGATATTAAGACAACTTTCCCAATGGTGAACAGTTTGAAATGTTATTACCTTGTTATCGCCCTGAGCTTCTACCAGTCGTTGCTTCAGCTCCTTCACCTCCTCAGAGAGTTGACTGTTTTTTTCTCTGGAATCTACAAGCAGCTGAGCTAAATTCACCTGGAAATGTAATGAACAGAAGGTCACCTGAGCTCCGTCACAGAGGTTGAATAAATTAATATTTGAGTTCTGAAGCAGCTGTGTAAAAACTCACTTTTATTAAAGCTAAAATTACAAACCAAGATAAAGTGGTAAAGAGCTTCTCATAAAAACTGTAATTTTGTGTTACTAACATGTGAACAGAGCAAAGGTGCTCCACCCAAAGAGAGTCTGACTGATCAGAGTTCATAACTGTCATTAGTACTGTCTCATCCCCTTGATAATACAGACAGACTGTGTGTGCATATTACTGACTTAGTATATATGCCAGTGTGCATTTTGGTTAGACAGTGCTTCACAAAGAATATCAGCAGGTTGTAATTACTAACTTGATTCCTTTTCTCGGGAGGCAGGGAAGGATCTCCATCCTGTTGGATGCAAAAACAAAAAAAATAATATTTTAATGCAACACCTTCCAGAGTTTAATTGCAGATGATGTACCAGGACAAATGTTACTGTGCTAAAGATCGTATTACTGCATCTTACTATTAGTTCTCTGTACTTCTTTTTGAGTCCTTGGTGTCGTTCGCGGAGCTGGTTAGCCATCAGTTTGTACTGATCCCTCTCCTGCTGGCAGGTGTCCAGCTCTTTAGACAGAATCAGAAGAGCTTCTTTCTTACTCTCCAGCTTCCGCTTGCAAATCATAGACTGCAAGTAAGAAGAAAATGCTTTGATTGAAAAATAATTATGGAGAATATAAGGTGAATATAACCTAATTAATACTAGTTACACCGTGTCTGTGATGATTAAGGATAATAATTAGAAAAAAACAAACAAACAAACAAACCAGAAATTCAAGACAATAACACAAACAAAAACAAGTTAAAACAATGTTAACGTTTCAATATATTATTGTTAAAGTTGCATTTTAGAATCATCTTGGTAGAAAAACAATTGACATATAATTTAATTTAAATGGCGTAATTTTGTATTGTTTTGACTTTTTTTAAAAAATAAATAAATAAAAAAGTACACAATAGATGGTTACGCTGTGTAAAGTATGAACATGAGGATAATCCTACACTAATCACAACAATGGAAGAAGTATTCAAAGCACTTACTTCAAAGCAAAACATACTTGGACCATCACAAGTATTACTATTTAAGCAATACCTGTTGAAGCCCTATTTCCTATACTGTTGTTCACCTTTAACAAATCCTCATATTTATAGACTGATCTAAATCTGCAAAGTAAACAATAACTTAAGCTGCAATACAAATAAACCAATAAATAAAGCATTGCATAGCTCTGTTTGAAATGTCAGTATAGGGTATAAATGAACATAAAATGAAAACAAAATAAAGTACAACGAGCTCAGTACTTGAGTTTATATCCTTTGTTGGTGCCACGTAAATGTATTGATTGTGACAGATCTATAACAGCCAGCGTAAAATGTGGGCACTGGGATCTGCAGGCACAAAGAAGCAATAAACACCTACTTCCTTCTTCGTGTACGTTCACTGCAGGTAAAAAACAAGGGCAGCAGCTGAGATTTAACCCTCTGCGCTTGTTGAAAATGATATGTATATATATTCAACTTATTTTAACAGTGTGTGGATACAAACACTAGACGGGAGGCAATATTTACTACAGACTTTAACTGGACATGCCACCTGTCCCCCCCCATCAGTGTGCATTTCACGGTGCGTGTATTCCCAGTCTCACCTCGCTGATCAGCCCCTGCCAGTCACTCTCACTCCTCCTGGACGGATCCATCTGTCCTCGTGCTGCAGGGTAACCAACGTGAACAATGAGGGAGAGTAGGTTTCTACAGAAGCATCACAGTGTCGGTCAGGATGGATTCAGGGACATTTTGCATCATCAACAGGGATTAACGCGATCTTCATCACTTCCGCACGTACCTGCGTCAGAGTAGCGTCACGACGCTTTTAGGGACGCTCGTAAAAACGAGAGTCAGGAATCAAATTTGTTACGTGTTGTAAGCGTTGAAAAGTTCAGAAGCCCTAAAAGGAAATGCTATATAAATATATTTTATTTTCTCCGTTTTGCCATTATCTCGAGAAAACAAACTTTGGTTATAGGATAGTTTATCTCTTTTTCTCGTTATGAGGAGAAAACGAAGGATAATTTATCTCAATTTCTCGAGTAAACAAACTGATCTCAAAATAACGAAATAAATTATCCTATAAACAATATTTGCTTTCTCTAGATAACAAGAAAAATAACGATCTCGAGAAAAAAACACTATCATGTCACATAAGACATGTCCTTGTACGGCTTCCGTTGAAAAGGAATTACCCCCAAATAAATAACATAATAATAAATAAGTTGTCAAACGAATAAATGTAAATCTAAGATATATTTTTGTTAAATTTTCTTAAATTACATCCATTAGAATGACCCTAATTCTTTGCTTTAAAACAACAACAACAACAACAACAAAAACCATCTAAAACAGTCTGTAAAGTGGTCTGCACTAATTTCTGTTAATACAAAAAGAAAAAGGATGAAAACAACATTTTATTAGAATAATAAGAAGCTGAACTCGTTTGGATTATTTAACAGTATGATGGCTATTAATTTTTTATTATTTTCTAATTTTGTGACATTGGATACCCTAACCAGTGCCAATGTATGATGTCACTCTGGCTTCATGCAGAGAGAGAGAGAGAGAGAGAGATCCCTATTTTATTAAATACATTTTTGACTTAGAATACTGGGAGAGAAAATGCTGTGAAAGCACACGTCTAGTTTGTTTAGCATAAAAATCTTTCATATTGGACAGATAAGCTACTTAGTGTGGTTAGCACAGAACAGCTCAACTAAATGTGGAGAAAGATTCAAGAAGACTTTACCACAAGGTTTTTATAGTGAAATCAGTCATTTCAGTCCTTAACACTGAATATCAGTGATACACTCTCTGTCTGATTCACTCTGATTAAACTCCTTACATTTTCTCTTGTGGATTAAAGAGCAAATACAGTATATACTGTATTTGTACAATGGCAAACTGTACGAGACCATTAAAGACTTTCATTCTTTTTTGGTTCTCTGAAGTAAACCCTGTAATTTTGTCTTATGTCCTCTGTTGAAACTGATAGAAAATGCTGCCTCTGACAGCAGATACTGACAGGACTATCAATTTCAAACATGCTGTCTGCTGCACTTTGTCTTTGCTTTGTGTCCGCTGCCTGTTTATCTGCCAAAAGTGGAGGAGAGTGTGAAAAAAACCATCTTACACATGGTTAAATGTTCTTTAATGCATTTCCACAAACCTGTTCTTATATAGGACTGAAGGTTGTAGAATCGTGAAAGGTCAGCATGTTTTTAGAGTATTACAGTGGAAAAGATATATATACATCATTGCTCGAACATCAAGATAGATGGAAGGCCAATAGAGTTTTTTTTTTCTCTCAAGAAATTTAAAAAGCTAACAAAAACATATTGCTCATACTATTTAGCTTTTTAACAGTCTGCAACAACCACAGCCAAATTTTCACATCATGCCATCGCTGTGTAAGTGAAAAAGACATTTTTTTCCAGACTGTAAATGAATATCAATATAAAAGAAATAAAAAATATATCAGTAAAGAGCATACATTTGTCAATGTCTCCTGCAAAGCATTTCGAGTTATATAGCAGCACACAATTTACCTCATGATTGTAATTCAATACCAACCCCAAGTATTATACATGTTGCATAGGAATC
The DNA here is from genome assembly GCA_900323345.1 of Pseudochromis fuscus. Lineage (NCBI taxonomy): Eukaryota > Metazoa > Chordata > Actinopteri > Pseudochromidae > Pseudochromis > Pseudochromis fuscus. The sequence goes on from OOFC01046500.1 coordinate 10,943, forward strand.
AAGAGTAAATTACATACCTTCTTATTTTGTTATTAATCAGGCACTCAGTAGCAAAGTCATACTGCAGCTTGTTATAAATGTTGTGCAGTTATTCTTAAGCTCATAATATTTATCTAATACATTCTGCGGCATTTTTGGTGAATAAGAAAACCTCTGTGTCATGCACTTCTGTTCACTCTTCTTCTGTGTAAAGTGGTGCAAGGTCATGAATAGCAATAGTTGCTACTCAATGAGCTACAAGTTTGCAGATGCACCATAATGGATCATATGGCCTTATTTTTAGATTTTATACAACTCATGTGTGGGGTCATCAGCTATAGTCTAATGCCAGAACAAAAATGTATTTCCTTGACTGCTGTTTGCATGATAGAATTATGATTAAAGCCGACACCTTTTAAGGATATATCAGGTTTGCCATAAAATAATTTAGTTAGTATTTTAGAGACTGCTATTGTTTTCTTTCTCTGTCAACCCTGTTTCAACTTGTCACCTAACATTAATCTTATGTCCATTGTTGTTAAAAACTTGCTAACATTTTTTGTCTCTACCAACCAAGATATATGTAGTTGCATAAGGAAGATATACAGCATTTGAGAGTTTTATGTAGCATACACGCACTATTGATCTGAGTCATCAATTCATATTGTGGTCAGTAGTCATTTTGTTTTGCATTATAAGCTTAAATCTACGTTAATATGCTCAAAAACCATCGATTTGCCCTTGAAGCTGGAGGAGAAGATGAAATGCCTCTTGTCGGTAGTCACCACAGTAAATGACCGGGGTGACTGCACGTAAATGTCCTTGAACTTGTGAAACGTTTTTGTCTCCACATCCCAGAGGTGGATCTGTGTGAAAGAGTAATCACTGCCGAGAGCAAGATAGTGTCTGTCTGTGAAGGTGAAAGGCTGGAGGATCATTGCTCCTCGAGAGGGAAGAGCCTGCACCTCCGTGAACTGCTTATTGGTCCACTTGAGGACTTTGGAGTCACCGATGTAACAAGTCATGGCCAAATACATATCACCCTCCACACGAAAAGCTTTGACTGCCACCACGTCATCAACAATGGGGATTTCACCGTGAAGTATGAACTTCAGGGTACTCTTGTTCCACAAGTAGATGACAGGCGGCTGAGAGCGGCTGGCTAAGATGAGGTAGGACTTCCCATCCACCTCCACGTATTCAGCATCTGTGTCACGAAACCATTCGTGGAGAAACTGGTAGGAGTAGAAGCCGGTTTCATTGCGGTCTGGTTGGTCAGTCCATTTGTAGAGCGTAGACAGTCCCGCTTTGGAGCTGTCCACAATCACAAAATACCAATCATCTTCCATCTGAAAGACCTCAATATCATTTGGCTTTGAGATGTTGAAGACCTCAATAGTTTGAAACTTGGTAAACTTGTTTTGTTGGTCATCAAACTTGTAAATGTGGGAGCCGCCAAAGAGCTGGGTGACTATTATCAAGACGTGATTTTCAATCAGGACCGACCTGCAACCAACAACAGACTTCCCTGTGAAGAAAAAGTTGTCAGAGGTAGTAAATATTGAAACATTAGTGATTATCATCTCACACTGAAAAAAATATAGGTAAAAAATCTGGGAACAATTTTAGCCAAAAGAATATTGCTGAGTGTTTGCTTTTTGTTATTGTCATTAAATTCTAAAGTGAATTTCTCCATTGTGAGATTAATAAAGTCTCTCTTATCTCTTATCTCTTAAATAGTGAAAGACAAAAACAACGATGAATTAAACAATTCTCAAAAACAGCTGAGTAATGTTTTCATTGGCACATTTAAGAACTATTTTTAGCTGTTGTTAAATAAGCTTTTCATGCTCTTGACAGTATTTAAAGCACCAGGATGGTGTTTCTGAGTTCGATTAACTCAGATTTAGCTGTGCCAATTATTATCTCAGTGAGGTAACATGTCAGTCAAGCAAAACATCACCATTTCATTGTTGTCCTGTGGTCTATTTATTAGATTTACTGACAATGGTTTGGAAAAAAAAGTAGAATATCACCAGCACCATCTTTTAAAAAGAGATGTATTGTAGGTGTTGTCAAACCTGTTATGTTATCAAATTTTCTGAAATTCATTTCGATGTGATCCCACTCCATGACCACGCAGCTGTTGGAGTTTGGGGCCGCCATCGCCACATAGATGTCCTCTTTAAAGGAGAAGATGTCCGCTGACATGGACTGAATGGGAATGGACTGATGACGCACAAAGTCTGTGAGATGCAGACAAAACAGAAACTGCTGCTTTGCTGATAAAGTGAAAGCATCAACATTTAGGACCTCGCTGCTTAAATTACATTTTCAATACTGTGAAAAGTTGAACATATGGACTCAGGGATATCATATTTAATCTGAATGGATGAATTGAATACAGCCTACAGAGCTGCTAGTGTGGTGGTAGACTCAAAATCTTGTTTGTTAGTTTTTGTATATGTGGATGTGTAAGTGTGAGTATATATACATATGTGTGGGTGTCTTCAGAGGGAAACATGTTAGCAGACCTTGACTCTGTTTGTTTTTCAGTGCACAACGGCAGTGTCCTGTTTAATTATTCAGCAGTTTCATTGATTTTTTTTTCTTTCCTCATTGATTTTTTTTTAACATGACAATTTTTAGCTGTGGCCGTGACTATTCAGAAATTCCTCTGAAGGTGCACTTGCTATCTTACCTGTGGACATGCATTCGCCTGGTGGAAGTGGAAGGTCATTGAGCCGCTTGCCCTTCATGTCGCTGGGGCCTGCACAGAAGACATCGGATACTGTGGCATTTGTGTTTTTCAGCCACGTCATCAGCCACTTGTTCTCGCAACTGCACTGGAAGGAGTTGCCTCGTAGATCCCTGATGCACGACAGAGGGAAGAGTACAGGATTAGGACACTGAGAGGCCACAAAGCCTTAGACACAATAGATAGATAGATAGATAGATAGATAGGTGTCTCATGCCATTCTTGTGGGACTTGATGCCAAACAAGCCAGAGTCAGCTTATTTTTTAAAAGCAGTATGGAAAGCATAGATGCATAGTCTCTCTTTCACACACACTCACTCTCAACTCTGGCACACACACACACACACACACACACACACACACACACACACACACACACTGCTGACACCACAACTGCTTACTCACAGTTCCAGCAATGAATCCAAGTCGAAAAAGAGATCTCTTGGCAGAAACCTCATCTTGTTATTTGCAAGGGAGCTAAATCACACACACAGGGAGACAATAAAATCTCATTTCTGTTTATTCCTGTTGTTTTTTTCCCTTTAGTTGCAGCATGAGATTTTTTCCTCTGAGCAGGAAATGTTAGTCCTGCAAGTGCTGCATATTGTAAGTGTAAAACGCTTTTCTGATTGCAAGAGAGAAGGAAAAGACACTTACAGATGAGTCAAACCTCGTAGACCACGAAAGGCATTTTTGGTGATTGTTTCAATCTTGTTCCCTTCAATGAATCTGTTTGATGGATAATACAAGAGTGGGTGATTGTGGGTAGTGTGTTTCACTTTAAGTACTGTGTCATACCAGATATACAAACGCTTATGCATTGGCTTATAATTTCTATTTTGGTCCATTGAGAGAAGATGTAGATTAGATTGCATGTTTGTGGTGATTAGGATTTGTAGATTAGGTAGGGTACCCATGAATATAGCCATGTAAAACAGCAAAAGATTTATCTTGAAAAAAATCTTGTTACATTAAGAAAGAAGAGCATTTGCTCATTAATACTCACAAATACTCGAGATGAGGAAGACCAGAGAAAGCATCATCTTTGATAGTGGTCAAAGAATTTGCATTCAGAAGCCTGTAAAAGATAAACAAACCTTTAAAACAATCCAATTTAAACTTCTGTGCATTGGTATGTTTTCCAAGTTATTGAATCCATATACTTATTTTTGTTTGTGTGTGTTGCAATCTAAAGGTCAATCATCTCCCAATAATCAATGGCAGTTTCAGGGGATGTCAGGCGCTTACAGCAGCTGAAGAGAAGGCATTAGTGAAAACATCCCCTCTGTGATTTCAGCAATGGATCCATTGACCATGCTCCTGGTGGAAGAAACACATAAAGGACATGTTAACACTCTGTACCAGACACATCAAGTGCCAACTCTGCAGGGAAGCGCACAACAGGGAGTAAATAGCTTCAGTCAAATTAAGGGATTTATGAAAGAAGCAACCATATACAGCCCGCTATTTACTCACAGTGAGTTGATCTCGCTCGGTATAGTCCGGGGCATCTGTGAAGTACCGACGCAGATGATGGTCTCCTTGGAGCAGGAGCATCCTGAAGGACATTTGAAATTCCTTTTAGATTCAGCTGCTCCGTATATACATAGTAGCGCAAAACCGGCCACCAGCCACTGCTTAGTAGATGCCATGTTGCTTCTTAGACATTAATAAACAGTGAAATGAGACCGAGGTCGGAGTCAGCAGTAGGTTTATCCGCTGGGCGACATCAAAATGCAGCAGTACACTGGAAAACCCTGACACAGGCTGATACGGCTGCAGCTGCGTCCTGGAGGCTGCTTCGGGTTTTGGAGGAAGAAAAAAAAAAATAAAAGAAAAACACAAAACATTGATTCGTTACAAATCACAATGGTGGTCTGTCGTGAAGAATGACTACACATTAATATGTGTATGCATGCATTTAATATATTTTTTTATTTTGAAAGTCGTAATTTTTAATAAATGTTCCAGGTTAACACAAATCACAGTAAAACGATACAAAAACATAATTCTGCCTTCAAGTGGTTATTTCAGCACCATGGAGAGTGCAACCCATATTTTAAATCTATGTTGGTCATGCAGTAAGTTTATCACGTGACACATTCTGCATATCAGACGGAATGTGCTTCATCGGGACAGAAAGAACAAGACCCGAGTGACACCAAAGTAAGTCTCTCACAGCTGAGGTCATATAGTAAAAACAATGGTTTCTCAATTACAAATATCATAATCCTCTTCCCTTTAAAATATTTTTCCATGAGGCTACAGTTGTTTACCAGCTCATTTTGATTTGGATTGGCACCACTGATGCATCATTTTCTTTAAAACAACAGAAAGGGCATCTGTCAATTTCAGGAGCTCTACACCAAACACAATCTCACAAGTGTTTATAGTTTTTGAAGTGGAGCTAACCTCTGCGGCAGACATAAGAAATACACATTAATGATCTGTTTTGTTGATCTGTTTCATTTTTATTTCACCTTTCAGGTGATATCACACTTTTTGTAACCAGCTCAGAAACTTCCTTTTCTTGATTTTGACATTTTCATCCACCTTTTTTTGCACATCACTTGATATATTTTAATATATTTTTTTTACACTGTCTTACAGCATTTCAGTAAAGGTCAGGAGACTGTGAGAATCAATCCAAAAACTTCACCTTGTGTTTTTAATCCTTGTTGTGTGGCAGGAGTCAGCCTCTTCTCAGCTTCAGTTTCTTGACTGACTGGATGGCATTTGTTTCCTTTCTGAAAGTTTTCCTGTTGGTGTTGAGCTTATCTACAGTGCACGTGCATGAGAGCACCACTAGAGGGAAGCTGCTGATAACAACAGAAACAAAATCTTTCTCTGCTGCTGTTACAATTTTGTTAATAAAAGGAAACATTAATCTGCTTTCTCTAGTAGTTTTTCCTCTTTTAATTTTTACAGTCTAGGCTTCTACCTGTATGAGTGTTTTGGGATCATTCGATGTGTTTATATCATTCTGGAGGGAAAAGAAACTTTCCCAGAATAAGTAAATTTATTCTTATTCTGTCTCTGCAGCAAGCTAAACCAGTTGAACACGTAATGTGGGAGGATTACATTTTTAATTTTCCCTTTGTCGCTTTCTAGTTTCTTGTATTGTTTCTCTTTTTTTGACGACTACACACAAACATAAATTAACATGCATATCAACTTTTCACTAAATGCAGAAAGTAAGTACAGTAATAAACACACATTGCAATCAACGAAACACACAAATACAGTTCTTCAGTGGTTTATTTGAAATAGAAACTATTGAAAGATACAAAGAAGACATTATTTTTTGCTCACTTTTTCTTATGTGGTTTAATACAGCTTTTATTTCTTAAATTAGACTAGAAACTGGGATTTTTGTGCACATTGTACACATTTGAAAAACAATGAAAAAATAAAGTGTACAACTGATAAAACAATAATCACAAAGGTATATTTAAGGAAAATAAAAAATAAACTTTGTGGGACTTAGACATTCACAGCTTTATATCTGTGGGTGATTTATGTACATTTCTTATTTTCCTGAAATGGGTGATACAACATTGGTTTGACAGAGGCTTTTATATAAAGTGACACACACTTAGATTGTTTCATTCATGCAACATTTTTTTAATGTTTGATTTCTGTTTAATGATTTTCTTTCTGGCTACAGAGTGATCTCCTGTGTGCCGCGCCACTTTCACAATTACAGTTTCCTTCACATAGTAGAGTTTGTGAAATCAACTTCTCTGTACCACTGTCAGATGATCATCATTCATAAAAGGGAGTGTTCACACAACAATAGGGTTGTTAGTTGTCCCAGTGGGGCCTAACAAGGTGCTGACCTTTGCTGGAGGACCAGTAGTCTAGGAGCATGAGTGAAACCAAATATCCATTGCCAGAAGGGAGCAATCGTACATGTCTGTCATTGCTGGCATAATTCACGACAGCTCTGCCTCATGCATTGCTGTTTTTAGGCTAGAGTATCCCTAAACACTCAGGACGCGTGCAAGCTGAAACCAGATGACGCACAGCGAACATCTCTTAGCTATTTCTTTCGAGACAACCATCAAGATGTGATTAAGGAAGTGAAAAGGCCAGCTGTGAGAAGAATTTCTTGTACATGTGTCCTATGCAAAAATGCACGTTTGCTTTCCAGAACCACCACGAGATGCCAGACATTTGTAACCCTTGACACCGTAAATGTCGCATTGTAGCATTTTGCTCATGTCGTGGATGTCTGCACAACTTTATGAGCGCAATAAAATGCACTCATTGCCATTTGGTGACTCCGTAAGGAAAACATAGATGGTGGTGAAGTGGCACGTAAAAACTGCTTATCTCAAATGTTCATTGCTAAGAACAGCACTGAAAACACTGGAACAAAAGACATTCAAGTTTCATGTGTTTTCATACAGGATTGCCAGTCACTTCTTTTGTCCTCATTCACACTCATGTGATTGATTGTGTCAAATAAAGCTCGGTGATCAAACCGCCACATAGAGAAGACTATATCATTATAAATTAGGTAATAACTGCTCTTACTGTGACATCTCTGGCATCAACTTTGTGGATACAATTGTAAAACTAAACTGAATAGAAAACACAAAACTGTTGTGTAACAGTATGGTAAAGAAACTGGTCACAACTGCAGACATACAGACAGAGGGAGGATCAATAATGATACATAACTTTATGAAATTGATGTGTTGTGATTCTATGAGTCACATTGTACTTTAAACTTTAAGTCTGATAGCACACCACCAATAATCATAATGAAGGGTTATAGCAAGAATGATCACAGCACCTGCTCTGACTGCTCTGGTGTTTGTGTATATTCAGCTACAGTACACAAACTCTATTAAAGCAATACCTTTTGTTTGTTTTGTAGTAGTATTAAGACTCGTGCTGCACTTTCTAACATGGCTTTGTTTTTTAAAAGTGTAAATACATATGGAATAAAAACATAATACAACATTTGGTTGCAGGTTTGTAATAAAAACATTAGATGGTGTTAATTATATAGTTTTTGTAAAAACGCAGTTATGATCATTCATAAGATGTTAATAATCATAAATATAGTGGGTTTTTTATGGAATTGAGCTTTAGTCCTGCAGCTGTGCTTCAATAAAAGAGATTTTTTGTTTTGTTTTGAGGATTTTTTTTAACATTATTTAATTTGAGAGACATATTTACAAAACATTAATAAAGCAGCTTGCTGCATCTTATAAAGTCTTTATTACAGGTACTTCAAACTACAGACCCCAGTAAATTCTGACCTTTTCATTTATTCTATGATGCAATCTCACATATGATATTTTTAAATCTAATGATAACCCTTTGCACCTTTAAAAACCAGTGAATAGATTTGCAATTTGAGTTTTTCTGCATCACAATTTCTACTTTTTAGGCTTAATTTTTATATAAACATATCACTTTTTTTTTTTTTTTTACATTTGTGATATTTATATATTAGGAAAACTCCTGCACCTTTCATCAGAAGTTCAATAAAAGTGACCTAAATACTCACAGTGATCATTTATCCTCTCTAAGTGAATTGTCATTATTGGTGGTTTAGAGTAACGCTCTAATCCTTTACATCCACTCAACTAGCTCACATACGACACTTTCAAATCCAAAGGTGACCTTTTACCCTTTGAACCATGAAACCCTTGAAGGATGGGGGGTGAGGGGGAACCTGGAGAACTGCAGTGTCTGGCTGCTGGTGACTGGTTCACAGCAGGTGTTCAGACTCTAAACCCTCTCCAGTTCCCACTCAGGAGTTGCAGAGGGCTCAGTCGGCAGAGTCAGAAAGTCACCAGTACTGCTGGATGGTACAAATAACATAAACATGTCAGACTAGTATGCTGAGTGCAATTAACCAGCTTGCGATCCGCATTCCCAATGTATCTCATGCAAATTCTAGCATTTCAAAAGTGATTTATTTTTAATACAGTTACAGTTAATTTAAGCAGCCTTAAGATATGGGATAATCATCTCAATTATCTCACTGTGTGACATCGTAGAATATACTCTGTATCAACTCATTTCTCTGCCTGTTTATATCAAGAGAAATATCTAACACCATGACATTTTCCTAAATGTTGTAAATTTGTAAATGTAGGGAGCATGTGACATTTATTCTGTGTACCCTCATTATTTTGTGGCTATTAAAGCACTGCTGTCATCAGTTTTAATTCATCATTTATTATTTTAACTTTAGTTAGGGACAGTTGTAGGGTAAACATCGCACATTTTGCTGCACTGACAGCTGTACTGGTTACTTTATAAAGTCAGTGTTACAAACTTAAGTACACAACACTATGTAGCCTGTAATATTTCAGAGTAGCTTCATCTTGGCCAGCTACAACACCATGTTTACACTTTATGGGTTATCATAATATTATATTAATATGTAATAACACAGTCAAGTCCAGGAGAAAAAAAACACTTTTTCTGTTGATAAGACTTTACTTAAATGTAGTTTCTGATGGAGTATTTCAATAGTATTTGTGCTACTTCTTTCTCTGTGATCTAATGTCACATTAGTGAGTTTTTTTTTCCTGAACTCAACAATTAACCATCAATGTTGACAGCACTTCTACCACTAAAAACATGCAGTCACAAGTGTAATAAAGTTAATCAAACACTGCTGGATTGTTAGAAAACTGAGGTTTTACATTAAAGTCTTAAATGAAAAATAATTGGCCATTTATTTTATTATTATTTAATGTCTGGATTCTGTCTGTAATTTTATTTAAAAATTGAACTGCTGAATGATTTAACTTTTTTCATTCACACTTAGCGCTTAAGAGACTGGATTGAATATTACATTTCATCAATTGTTTTAAATTTTTACTGCTGATCACTTGTGCTTAATGACATGTCCCATTTGCTTTGCTATTATTTGTCAACAAGAGTCTGCTGATGTGTGGCTAATTTGACTCATTTTAACATTTTTGCCATAAAGAGCATTAAAATCTTTACAAAGAGCAAACTCCAGACTCCATAAAACTACCAGAGGGTAGAAACATGTCAGCTCTGTGAGTGGACAAACAACTGTCTGACTAACGCTTGTCAGCTCTGGAGATCCGTCACAGTAAAATCAACACTTGTTAACACGTGAAGATTTGCTATGTTACTGTTCAACTTGTAGTTCACTGTCAGAGGGTTATTTTTAGATTGAGTGCATATTGTGTATCAATTCTGCATGTTCTGTATAAACATCTGATGTGAAAGGGTGCGAGCGAGGGTCCAAAAGGTCCTCACATGGTCTGTTCATGGCGTTGATTAATGGCGCTCATGATTTAACACCTGCTGTTTTAATGTAGCCACTGTAAGAAACTGATCTCAACATGCTTGCGTGAGCGGTGTCCCCATTTTAAATAGCTACCTAAATTTATCAGCTTTGTGTAGGTCAGTTCAACCTGTGCGTGTTGTGAAATGTTTAATAGCTCAGACCTGAGCTGGACGGAAAGATAGGAGACAACATGTTCACGTTCATTAAATCCACTGTTATGAGTTGTGGGATGGACGTGGTTGTACAAAAATTTCATACTTATTTTTGAAATGATGGTTTGTTTTGATTAGTTTTGTTGCTATAGAAATTAAATGATTAACTACCTCCTAAATATGTGTCTATCCCTTTGATAAAGTTTCAAAACAGTAGTGGTAGAAGTGCTGAAATCCTGTAAAAGTGCCATTAAAGTACTTGTTCTTTGCACCCTTGTGAACAGGGACTATTTTTTAAAGGGGTCACAAGCTAAAAATAACTATTTTTATATCAGCTATCTTTTGTTTGTTTTTATGTATCAATGTAAAGTAACTACAGCTGTTAAAAGAAATGGGGTGCAGTATCAGGTCCATCATTTCCCAGTGAACTGCAGTAGAAGTGGTAAGTATAATATAATGGAAACACTCATGCAAAGTACTTCAAAAATACACTACAGTACAGTACTTGAGTAAATGTTGTTTTCACCCCTGCTCCAGAAGTGCAGCATCTACAAGTGTCTACACCACAATTGTGACACAGAGAATAAAAGTGGGATTTGAGGGTGACAAAGGCTTTATACTGGTGGCCTCTGTCCTTGATATGGCTGTCAGTGTGCCCTCCACATGGAGCAACTGTTGGCCCACCCCCTCCCCGCTGCATACCACCAAACTGGGGCCCCGTCCAGAAACAACACTTGTGTCTTCAACACTTAGAAAGTCCACTATAAAAACTGAATCCCTACAAGACAGTTAGATTCAGCATGGGCCCCAAAAATATTTGTTTACTTAGTTTTTTCCGACATTTTAAGGCTCAGGGTGTGAGGCAGCATGAACTCATCCAGCTGACACAAATCTCACATCTACACATGAATGGATGAACTTAAGTCTTTTAGCTGACTGGCAGCTGAGGGTGAATACTTCTCTCCATCATGCAGACAGCTGTTTCAGTGAGTGGGCAAAGCACTGAGGGCATTCTTGTCCCCACAACTGGTATTAATCATTACTACATAGCTGTCAAGTTGAGGGAAAAATGAACTGTAAGTGGTTGGTTCATATTCTCTCACTTCGTATTATATTTCATTTTTGACCTCAGCGGTGAGTAATTATAGATTACAGCATGTGCCAATATATATAAATTAAATAATGGCCATATTTTTTACCTTTAAAATACATGTCACCACTTTGTTTGGGCCTACATTCATGCATTATTTGTATGTATTTTGTATTGAATATTTCTTGCTTCATATTTTTGACATTTTAATCAAAAATAGGCTATTTTTCTACAATATCAAATTTATTTGAGCCTATTGAAAATGAAATGCATCTATACATTTTTATATTTCCTCATATATTTTTTTCTGTCTTGTTTTGAATTTCGTTTTATTACACTTTTTTAATCATCCCCAAATCTCTGTGTATTTCATGATTCTGTAGGAAGTGCAGGGTAACTGGTTATTGAAGTGGATTATAGACTTATATCTTCAGTTTTGAAAATGTGCCACTATTTAACTATGACTAGGTATATTTTTTTTAAAGTTAAGATCTATTTTGGTAGCACTCTGGCACAATTTACAAAGTGCTTCCCCATCAAAAATATTACATATCAGGCAAGTAGGATGAAAAACAGAATTCAAGGAAAAATACCTGTAAATGTAGCTTATAGTTAATTCTGTCATATACTGTAGGCTACACTACTGTACTGTTAACATGAGTGAAAATAGCCACCTCAATGGACTCTGCAGAGGAGCTGTTCTTCCAGGAAAGGTGCTGAAAACTCACTTTTTTTAAAGCTTTGAACAAAGTTTGAAAATGTCTGAATGTAACAGAAAAGCTGCTCCAGCCTGAGATTCATATGAGAGAAACCATCGTGGGATTTTCCTCGGGACTCCCCCATCTCCCACTCTCTCACTTTCTCACCCACTCACTCTGTCACCCACTCCCCCTCCTCGCTCTCCAACCTCCGTGGCTCCAGCCCCGCAGAGTTTTCCGTCCTGTGTCAGGATAACATCGCAATCGAGGACCACCTGACGGTAAGACCGGACTAAATGGAAGCAGCGGAGAAAACTCTCACTTACCGAGATGACACCGGACTTCACAGTAAGCTGCTCACAGGTGACAAGGAGAAGGACAAGACGGACAGTAAGCACCGCGCCACCGAGACAAACAGCGACGAGTCCAACTATGTGGATCTGGACATGAAACCCGACGGCCCCAAAACGGTGAAAGTGACTTTCACCGGTGAGGGAAACCAGCTGTCTGTTATCAAATGCGACAGTTCACAGCAGGGGGAGCATGGAAAGGAGGATGAAATCCGTTCAGATGAGTTTGTTGAAGCGCAGTCGGGGGACAAGAGGGACGCCGTCCCCGGGCCTGTGTCGGGTGAGTCTCCATTGGAAACTCTGACCAAACTCCCCAACACTGATCAGGACTCAGACAATGAAAAGCAGCGCCAGGCCGAGCTCGACCCGAGTGACTGCAGCGAACATGTGTGCAGTGAGAGCGAGGAGCTCCAGTACACGGACATGTATCTGAACAGCAAGACCGAGTCTGATGACGGAGCCAGCGCGGTGCTGTCCGACCACTGCGGCTCCGACACCGTGGAGGACGAGTCCCACTATATCACGACGCACGAAATCCAGCTGACTGAGCTCGACCACGACGTAGATTACGACCTGGGGCGAGGGACCTGTTGGGATTTTGAAGACGACAACCTGGTCTATTCCTTTGTGGATTATGCTTCTTTTGAAAGCGATGAAACCCAGGAGGGGACTTTGATACTGGAAGGCAGGAGCCAGCCGAAAGTGCAATCTAATCTTGGTGGAGCAGTTGTCAGCACCGAGCAAGAGGAGAGCGATCTTTGTGACTCGGATAAGTGCGCTAGCTCAGATGAAAGTGTGTGCAAAAACCAAAGCGGAGACCCTCGCGCAGGAAAAATTCATTTATCAATAAAAACATCCTCCAGAGCGGTGAACGAGCCTGTCGGTATCTTTGACAACAGCACCTGTGGGTACACAAAACACTTTGGAGACAGGAGCCATTTCTCTTTTGTGAGCTCTGGCGCCAGAGCGGGGCCCCTGTGCGATAGAGCCCAATATTTCATCCCAGCTCCAGGCCGTCAGCACCTTGCAACCAAACTGAGACGGAAAGATATTAATGAGTATTCCAGCGGAGCGTCCAGCTCCATCAGTGAACTGGATGACGCTGATAAAGAGGTGCGTAATTTAACCGCCAAGTCTTTCCGAAGCTTGGCATGTCCATACTTCGATGCCATCAATCTTAGCACCTCCAGTGAATCCTCTGTGTCGGAGTACGGGCTAAATAAATGGTCGGCTTATGTAGACTGGAATTATGGAAACATATCCCGGGGAAGGGAGCGCAGCGTAATTGCGCACAAGACTTCCAGCGCAACACTGGAAATGAATAAGACTGTGGATGGTAAGAGGCACGGAAAGGCTATTACCGGAACGAGAGTTCCACAAACCAAAATGTATGCCCTCAACAAGAGAACAAGTTCACAACAAGCATCATCTTCCAGTAAAAAGATCCAACTGAAGGATCCTGCTCAGCCAGCGCAGCGCGGAGTCACGTTAAATTTCCGCTGTAATGTTGAATCACACGAGGGGAGCAGGGGAGTGAAATGCTCCAGGAAGGCACGATCCAATGAAGTGACCGGGACCGTGTTGGCCAGGTCAGGGTGTGAGATGCAATATCACCACACCGACAGCATGGGGGACACACACAAAAGGGCGATTTTTGCATCAAGTCTGTTGAAAAATGTGATTTCAAAAAAGATGCAGTTTGAACAGGAGCGCAAGATGGAGAGGGGTGAAATCTGTGACACATACCCAGCAGTTTCTCCCTGTTTTCAGTTAAAAGATCAAGAAAAGAGTCAAGGAAGAGGCTTGCAAAGGCAAACCTCAGAATCAGGCTCTGCATTTACAGTTAATTCAGCTGAGGATCAACGCCTGGAGGGGGGCATGTCCTGTGGCCCTGCAGAGCAGAGTAAAGGCAGCAAAGCACCAGATGATTCGGAAAAGGGACAAGATGAGCCTCAAAAAGCCCCCCTCATCCACAGTCAAAGTAGTGCATTTAATTCATTGAAGGAAGATGAGCCAGAGCCTGCAAAGGAGGCAGAGCTGACATCTGTAAGTGATGCACAGACCACAGAAAAGGAGGGATTAGACACCAGCAGCATGCTGACAAAACTGCTTTTTGTTCCGAGCTGCCAGGTTGTTTCAAAGGAGAGGGATTGCACAGAAGATTTATCAGGACACACACCAGTCTCAGTTGCACCTGCTAGCTCACAGAAATGTGAAAAAGATGGAAACATAGGCAAAGCAGAAAATGAGAAGGGAGGGAAAACACCTGAGATAAAGATATGCCTGAGAAGTGTGAAAGAGAATAAAGGCTGTACACTGAATATAGCCAACCTGTTAACCCCCAAAATTAGTTACAATGTTAACACATTCAGGGCAGCAGATGATACCAAATGTCACATTTTCTCTGCAGCAGATAAGGTCCCAAGCTTCACGGTTAGAGACATAAGAGACACCAAATGCAAGTTTCAAACACCGATATATCATGTCAGGGATGTGCGTAAACTGGTAAAAAGCTCATATCGCTTTGTGTCTTTGGACAATAGTGAGAGTAAATGTTCCACAGCAGCTGTTAAACTTGAGGAAAAGGCCAAAATTGAGCCAGTTAAACATTTATTACATTCTCCTATTGTCATAAAATGTAATTCTGTTAAGACAAATGTTAAATCAGAGAAACAAACAGAGGCAGGTGCACAGTCTGAAACATCCCAAAGTGAAAATATACCTTCCCATTGTACAACCAGCAAGATGCCACTTGTTGTAAACAAACAGGGACAACCTGAGCAATCGGACATTCAACCAAATCTTGAAACCAAACTAGCAAAACAGAGGCAGGACAAGTTCACGGGTGAGACAGCCGACAGGAGAAATGAACCTGCGATACCGAAACAGGATGCACTAGAGAAGCTAAAAGCTGCAGTGAAAACAATGGAGCAGCTTTATGTTTTTGATAGAAATGAATGGAAGCGTAAAACTCAAGCTCCACAGCCCGTCACAGACAGCCACGTGTTGTCACTTATAGCCCGAGAGGAGCAGGGGGCAGAGGAGCTGGAGACGACAAACACCCCTCAGCCTTTAATAAACACCACAGAAACTGCAAAGCCACAGGGAGACAAAAGAGCACTGAACATCATACATGTCCCATACAACAGCGACACTTTTAAAACACAATCACAACAAAGTAAAACATTTACAAACAAAAGCATCCTTCATTTCGGTAATAAGACCCGTGTAAGCATTAATTCAGATATTCCACAAAGCTCTGGGATGCAAACATCATCGACTATCAAAAGCTTTAAGACACCGGCACCTCCACTGTCGGTGAAAATCGATCCATCGAAACATGGCCAGGTGGAGCAGGGAAAGGTCAAAATCAGTCCCACTAATCCCACTGTCACACAGGTAGACTCTGAGAACTATTTAACCATACCAGGCCTGGGGTACACAAATGAAATCAAACTGCTGAATCGAGAGCCTGTATCGACAGGGGGGAATATAAACATTAGCAAAGCCGATGCAGATGACAATAAGGGACCTGAGCAGAAAAGCTCTCCGTTAATCATGGAGTACCCAGCTGCAACCATCTACCATCACTCAGCGGCTACGACAGCGCCTCAAAAACAGCAGCAGCAGCAGCAGCAGGTGTTATGTTTCTCTCCCTCTGTCCCGGCTGTGTCTCCTACACCTTCTGCTGGAGACGCCGTCCCACAAACGCAGCGCAAGATGCTTCTGGACCCGACAACAGGACATTATTACTTGGTGGACACCCCAATACAGCCCACCACAAAGAGACTGTTTGACCCTGAGACAGGCCAGTATGTGGATGTACCCATGCCTCATTCACCTGTGGCATCTGTGACCCCTGTCACCTCTGTGACCCCTGTCACCCCTATCACCCCCGTCACCCCCGTCACCCCTGTCACCCCTGTGCCTCTGTCGTTGTCTCCTCTCGCACTTAGTCCAGGAGCGTTTGCCCCCACCTACATGATTTACCCCGGCTTTATCCCCTCACCCACTTTAGCAGCCCAGGCAGTGTTACCACAGTCCCCGTGTCACTCCGAGGATGCAGGCGGAGAAAACATCAAGAAGGCCATAAGTCCTCGGCTGGAAAGTAACACAACAGGAGTGGAGAGTGCGTATTACAGCGCGACAGGAGAAGCTTCACAGTCACTACAACTACCTGTGAGTTTGGGACATGTGACCACCAGAGGAAGTGCAGCGAGCTCCGACAGGAAGCCAGTTATCAGCATCACGACGCAACAAGGTCCAAGAATCATCGCCCCTCCATCCTTTGATGGAACAACGATGAGCTTTGTAGTCGAGCATCGGTGACCAAGAGGACATCTCTTCACACATGTAAGTTTCCACAAATTCAGCAACTTCTTTAAGAATTGCAGTGTGTGTGTGTGTGTGTGTGTGTGTGTGTGTGTGTGTGTGTGTGTGTGTGTGAGAATCAATCTTGTTTAATATGAAGACTTGGCTTAATGTTAGGTTAGGGTTCGGTTTGAGTAAGATTAAGAAACATGACTTTGTGTGTGTGTGTGTGTGTGTGTTCTCCAGGTGAGTTTGGCGAGGTGTGCAGTGGTCGCCTGAGGACACCAGGGAAAAAGGAGATTGCTGTGGCGATAAAGACTCTAAAAGGAGGCTATGTGGAGCGTCAGAGGCGGGACTTCCTGCGTGAGGCGTCGATTATGGGCCAGTTTGACCACCCCAACATTATCAGGCTGGAGGGTGTCGTCACCAAAAGTAAGAAGGATACAAATGACATTTTCCACAGTTTGTAGCTTTAATTTTATTTGTCTCATAAAAAAGTTATTTTTAATGAAGAATATTTACACATATAAAGACAAAGACACTGATAACAACACATTTATTCTACATGTTTGTTGTGAAAACCTTCCCAGTTATACAATATATCTGTCAAGTAACAAACAGTTCTATGTAAAATTACATGACTAATGATTCACCGATTTAAAAGATGTAATATTTGTGAAATAGTAAATTTGCATAATAACAAGTACAGTAAATATCTGGGGTTTTTTAACGACTTACGAGGTAATGATACCACTGACAGAGAAAAAAGTATTTACAGATGCAGATCCAAAGCTGTAAATCTATTCATCCAGTGCTAAATACAAAAATGTCATTGAGTAATAAGTCATTCAGTTATAAATACAAGTGACTGTAACTGTCTCTCCCTCACATTTCCATTCACCATCAATATTCCTTTACTTATCCTGCAGCTTTTTATTGTGGATGGAAAGAAACAGTTGAAATGCATTCACTATCTTTTTATCAAAATATCCTCCGAGCAGCGTCGTTGTCTGGCAGCGACCTAAATTACATTTCCCTAAAAGCAAAATGAAATGTAACAGGAGCATTTGAAGTTGCTATCTCTTTTCCCATCACAAGGCTGTTGATTACAGTCTGATGGATGAGTCCGTGCCTTTGGTTGTTTTAATAGTAAAGTGCTTTAAAAACAAGTTCTGGCAATCTCATGTATTGAATAACTAGTCACTGTGTAAAATGACTTTGCTCTGTTCATACATATAGTCTTGCTTGTGGTTATGTTGTGTGCATGTATGTTTTACACTGTGTGACCAACATGCATGTTCAAATGCCCCGTCTTTGTCCAAGAATATGCGCTAACCACAAAAACGTGTGTGTGTGTGTGTGTGTGTGTGTGTGTGAACTTGTTAACGAGCTCTGTTTTACGGGGCTCACCGAGTGCAACATATGGTTGTTTTTACAGGGGGTGTATAAACTGAGACATTGCTGTGAATATAAATGTGTCCCCTGAAGACTTTCAGCCCCTCCCTGTATGCAGATAGAGGACAGTCCTCAGCTCTGACCCTGCTGATAAAGACTCAAGCAATAAGGTTTTTTTTAAAAGGCCAATACTGCAATTATTACATTAAAGCTGCTGATTGTGATTTTTCTTTTCTTATTTTTTGCACTGATAGATTGAAGTTGTAACTTCTAGGCTTCACCATGTCCTCCCACAGGACACTGAGACTTCACTGTGGCTGAGATTTACTTCTCATCACATCACAGGTCGACAGCTTTGACTGAATGGATATTCAAATATCTGTTTTCTTTAGGTCTTAACTAATGTCATCTCAAAATCATACTCATAAAAACTACTCAAATCAATTATCTTCATATAGGCTGAGATAAGATGAGATGTCTTAAACTGAAAACTAGTGAGTGGACCTTTAAAGTAAGATTTTTTTAATCATTTTTTTAACATCAAGCTTAAGACACACATACAATGGACAGTAATTTTTGCATGTACTGAAGTGTGATTTGAGCAAGGCAAATCTATTTCTGTACCTTTGAAAAATAAATCTAGAGCCAAAGTATTAGCCCAGGAAATATAGACACTATATTGACATTTAAGCAAAATTATATTTTATTTTAAGGGTTTTATGCATCTCTGTTTATAAGACAGGAGTTTATCAGAGTAAACCATTTCCTATGACTCCTTATGTACTGCTCCACACACACACACACACACACACACACACACTATTCACATCAAATCATGCAATCAAAACCCATTTGTGTTTGGCAGTGGGGCATCGGTCTGAATGTAGAGAGGCATTAATTCTGAGTGTCCTTTCTCTGTCTGCCTGCCTGTCTGTTTGTCTTCTCCTCACTCTCTCCATTTTTCACTCCCTCCATCTGTTGTTGTTCTTCAGAGACTAATTATGGAGAGTATTGTGCTGTGACTGACTGCTTTACCTGCTCTGAAATAACAGGTGACACATTAGATTCTGGCAAACAGGTGCATTTGTTTTTGTTCAGGCGCCGCACGGCATAACTATATATTGTTTCCAGACCATGCTAATTAGCTCAGGAAAGCCAAGCTTGATCAAATAATTTCCTGTCTATCCCTGCTGGATTTGTGTGGGGGGAGCGTATCAACAAATTTAAAGATGCGGTAATACGATTTGGCAGATTAAAAAATAAATAAATAAATAAATGTCTTTCTTTGGTCTAAGGTAAGTGGTGCAGTTCAGTACAGAACTAAACTTTGCTTCCACTGCACCTTTTCTCTTCTGACAGGGCTAATGGTTTAATGCCACAGTGGCTCATCACACAAACTGTAGACATACCCGCTCCTACAGGGTCTCTCTAATGAAAATAAGGACGTGCTGTGCAGAAATTAAGGTGCATAAGCATTCTTCATTATCTTGAACCTGGGGCTGTAAGTAAGGGACGCGTCACTGCAAATCCTCTGGAACAACAAAACACTGGTGTTCAAGTGACCATGGCTTACACCATCTGTGTTTTTGTATTTATCCCAGATGCTCCCTTTAAAAATCATCACAAAGTGGCTTTGAACTGTTCTTTATCAAAAGTGATAAGTTAACCCAACATGGATGTCCCCAGATCACTCACTCCTCCTTCAGGCTTGTCTCTTGTAATGATAAAAAAAAAATTTAAAAAACTTCTTGATGCTTGTTTCCCACCTTTGTGTGGTTTATGGTTTGTTTCTGAGTAAAGATGTGATGGTGTGATTAAATATAAGCAGCATCCCTGCACCTTTCAGCTTCAGCATATGATAATACAGTGGTGATAGAAGCCTCTGCAGGTGTTAATCTAATAACCACTATGTTGCCGGCATTACAAAATGAATAACACTGAACAGATCTAAATGACTTTTTTGAGGAGAGAGACAGGTTATTACTCAGTACAGGACAGGATACTGTTAGAAATGAATCCTGAAACCCCAGATACCCCTTTCCCTTGTAACGGGTGAATGCTGTAACCGATAGCATCACTATGTCACCACAAGAAGGGGACAGTGTTCAGCTGGTAGCATCGGTACAACTGGAGGTTTCTGCTCTCTGAGTGCATTCAAGTTAATAATGTGGTCACTTACACAACCACAAAAATTGTGATACCTTTTAAGATACTTTATCAAAAAATGTTGGTGATGTAGTTGACCAGTGGAGATGGTCATTTGGGTTTTCTTTGATCTGTGAAAGCTCCTTGCTTTTGATGTAGTTATATTGAAGAGAGCAGGGATTTAAAGCCTTTTACAGTGGATGATTATTACATCATCTGGATTTTTATGTAGTTGTGGAAAACCAGGAAATTAGAATTAAATGCTTAATTACTATTTGATTTGACATTTATAATACTTTATCGTCTATCGTGTGATTTTTCATATGTGAGTTGAAAAAAACTGACTTGACTTGTAAGCAGAATATCATGGTGTCATTTATTTGTCTTTCCAGCATACCAGTGGTTTACACTTCTCTTGAAAACAGGTCTGGACAGTTGCCTTCTAGCTGTAAACCAGTCAATCAGTAACACTGTGGGGATCCTCTGTGGGGAAACAATAACATTTGGAAAGTGAAACTGGGCTCGCACCTGCTTCTAAGTAATGTTTCATGTGGTACGTGGACTGAATGCTGATCAGGTGCCATTTGGCAGGTTGGACATGTTGAAATGGAAAAAGTTTTATGAATTGAGCAGCTTGACTTGACGCATCAATCAACTGTTGATGGCCTGTGTGTTTTCTCGGCCCTCTCTCTCCTTTTTGTCTGTCTCTAACTGGCAGCGGCGCTAAACACACACACACACACACACACACATTCCTCACCCTGCTCTCCTCCTCCTGGACTTCCAGAGACATATTTGTTTGTGGGATTCTGTCAGCTAATGTTTACCGGAGCCTAACGTGTCACCTACACGACTGCAACTTTTCCACTATCTTTAAATATGCTGCTGTTATTTCAGTTAAAAGTGTGTGACTAATGTGTACAAGATGTGTGTAACACTAATAAAAGATTATTCTTAATGTATGTACAATGACTTTTACCTGGAAAGCAGACAGACTGGGCTTGGTTTCTGTGCTTTTCCTCCAGTTTTCAGAAGTTAAATGATGTAAAAGTGTAAACAGACTTGATACCCGGTTCGTTGTGAGTCTTGCTGCCACTCTACAACCTTTCTTTTGCCCTGTCTACTGTAGTCCAGTCTGTATAGCAAAAGAAGTCTGCCATATCAAGAAAAGCTACAAGTGTGTGTGTGTTGTGTTTGTGTGCTCGCAGGCAGACCTGTGATGATCGTGGTGGAGTACATGGAAAATGGATCACTGGACTCATTTCTCAGGGTGAGTGTGGAAGCGATCGGAGAACTCGAGCATGATTATGTCCTCGTGATTATGGCTTCAGGTGGTATCAAAACCATCGCTATAAATCTGGTTTAGTATCCTCACACGTCTTGTACTGGGGTCATTATAACACCTTACAAGCAGATAACAGGATCACCTTCAGGAAATACAGGAGCACGTTGTCTTGTTGATCTACTGCCACCTCAACTCTAAACAAACTATGGTCTCTTCTCTACTGAAGTAGTTTACACTTTTTTCTGTTGTTATGCAGATGCTGTTGTGTTTTTGATCTGTGGTGTTTTATCCTGCACTTCTTGTCTTTCTGATTGTGGGAGCTGTCTTCATATTTTTTTAATAATGGCTCCTTCCCTTCTGTTTATTTCCCTCTGTATCCTGCTCTCCCTGTCAGCAACATGATGGTCACTTCACTGTCATCCAGCTGGTTGGCATGCTGCGTGGCATCGCCTCGGGCATGAAGTATCTGTCAGACATGGGTTACGTTCACCGAGACCTGGCAGCTCGAAACATCCTGGTCAACAGCAATCTGGTGTGTAAAGTGTCAGACTTCGGCCTGTCCCGGGTCCTGGAGGACGACCCAGAGGCTGCTTACACCACCAGGGTGAGCTAACACAAACACACCAGGACATCGATGACAACATGAATTATTATGTTGATATTTGTTTGTGTTAAATACAAAATTATGAAAAACACCAAGAACAGTGAGAACTAGTGTTTAACACATTACTCTCTCTCTCACACATACATACTGTATATTCAAGTAATCTCATTACACACACAGACAAGCACATACCTACTCGGTCACTTCTTGACTCAGCTTCCATGGCAAAGGCAGAATAACATAAATATAAATAGAGTCACGATAAGGCTGACATAAATCCACATTCACCAACTGGAAGGTCAAGGAGAGGATCATTTCAAGCCCCATGTGCCTCAAAGGGACATATTGCATCGATAAGAACGTGTGTGTGTGTGTGTGTGTGTGTGTGGTGGTCAGAAGCATTGTTGACCCACCCGCCACATCACCAATTTTTTTTCTGTGAAATTGTGAGACTCTAAGTGTAATAATATAAATGAGTGAGAAACGAACACTTTCAAAAGCTAAATATTGAACTTTTAGAGGTCTGTTGTATTTAAAACACTCTGTGTCACAAAGACAGGTGGAGACATTTATGCTGCATCTCCCTGGACTGTGGAAAGTCTCTTAGTGTTTTAACTTACCTTTTACATTTCATGAGAATATTTGCAGTCCTAAGGCAAGAAAAAAAAACATGACTTTAAGAGAAACTTTAAAAGTAAAAAACCTCAAATGCAGTCTCCCAGTAAGGTGTTTTTGAGAAACAAGTGTGAGCATCTTGGAAGTAAATATATGAAAGCTTGAAGGGATGTGCACTGAAAATATATTTAAAATTGTAACCTTACTGGGGTTTTTAGACAATTAAATTTCTTTCTCCAGCAGAAGTTCGTGTCACAAAGTGAAACTCAGCCAGCAGGCACTCATCTGTACTTTTTGCAGTTTGTGTGTGGTCATTTTCAGCACAGGATCCTGTGGTCCAAACCATGCGTGCAGCCCCTTTAAACAGAATATAATTTTCTGGCTGAGAATTGCTTGTCAAATAAACAGTCAGTGGGTCGTTTGCCTTTCCTCCCAGAAAAAAGAAAATCTAAAATAATAAGGCAGAATAATAAACTCTGCCATTTTACAGTAACTGACCATGCTTCACACGTACTACATCCATCCCTCAGTGGAGCTTTCTTTTTTTAACTTCTCTTTTTTTAAAGAAGAAATCCAAAGTTTAGGGTCATATGTGGCTGTTAACAAGCCTGTGTGAACTGATTGATACTGTATACTCTGAACCAGTCGGTGGCTATAGTTCAGGTTTAAGAGCAGTATATGTTTTTACAATTGTGTTTATGTTGTGTATCTGTGTACACCCCTGTTTATTTGTGCAACCATTTGTCTGTTGCGTGTTTTACTGTGTCTTGCACAGTGCTCCCTCAGGCATCATGCAGCACAGGAATGTGGTTTTTAGAGAGCAGTGTGTGACTGCACAGCACCAGGCAAGAGCTGAGGACTTGGCCAACGTCTCTGTTAGCTTTGGCTGCCATCACCCTCTTTTCCTCAGCTCCATTTTCTTCGTTTGTCCGGTTTTTCAGCCAGAATAGCAACACACCTCAGCGAGGAGTTTTGCAGGAAACTTTTGGTTATGATTTCATTGATATGTTTTTCTTTCTTTCTTTAGCTTTTTTTCTTAATGTTGATGCTGATAAATTTTGATTAACACTGAATAATACCTACATATAGAGAGATATTTTTACAATAAGGCCCCATGTTTTCATCAGTATTTTTAAATCTGATTTTACATTTTAAAAATACATCAACAAATCATCAGACAATAAATGAAGGTTGAGAAAAAGTTAAGAAAATCTTATGCATAGCTTGTCTCTGCAGCAACATGAAGCAAGTTTCACAACAGGTCTTCCAAAAATAATTAAAAAGTATAAACATATTAATAAAGATTCATTCAAATACCCAATTCAACCAAAGTAAATCATAATGCAGCGCAATAATCATGCTCATATATCACTGATTTATTGATTTTTTTACCATAATGTTGTCTGTGAACATTCTCAGTCCCAGACGCCATGGATATCCAAATAGCTCTGTATGTTATGTGGAGCAACTGGACGTGGTTGTAGATGTTTTGCCTCTGATCTAAGAAGCTTGTTGAGTTCTGAACTTGAAATATTGATTCTTCTTTCAATCTCTTTCTGTATCTCAGGGAGGTAAGATCCCGATCCGGTGGACAGCTCCAGAGGCTATAGCCTACAGGAAGTTTACATCAGCCAGTGATGCGTGGAGTTATGGCATTGTGCTCTGGGAAGTGATGTCATATGGGGAACGGCCGTACTGGGAGATGTCCAATCAGGATGTAAGTACTGCCAAGTTGCCATGCACACTTCCTTTAGTATGAGTGACAGTATGACATCCATGACTGCAGTGGTCCTAGCTTTCCACAGTATCCATAATTTTGCATGTGATGGACATATTGTTAATATTTCCAGATGGATTATTGTGCATTTGGAAAACTCTGATAATAACTGTAACTACTATAACTGATTTAGATTCTAAATATATCTCTATGTCATGTTTTTTTCACCTTGTCTGCTCCTACCTACAGGTAATAAAAGCTGTAGATGAGGGCTACCGCTTGCCCCCACCCATGGACTGCCCTGCCACCCTCTACCAGCTGATGTTGGACTGCTGGCAGAAAGAGAGGAACAATCGGCCTAAGTTTGAACAGATAGTCAGCATCCTGGATAAACTCATCCGCAACCCTGGTAGCCTCAAAATCACAGCCAACACCACATCCAGGTATTTGAAGGAAACTGCCTCTTTTTATTTGTTAGTTTGTTGGTTTATTAATTTTAAACCCTCCCTTGTACTTGTCGTCTTTGTTGGGACCACCGTTCTCTCCCGGGGGACTGTGAGGAAGCAGGGCAGCCCATGTACAGTTGTCATTTCTGGGCAGGGAGAGATACAGCCGTTGGTTCAGCAGCAGACGGCTGTGGTATTATGGAGACGTCAAAGCTCATAACATTGACTAATGATTTCTTAAGAAAGTGAAAATAGGTCCCTTGGAGTTTGCATGTAATTTTCCTGATTGGCTTTTAACACTGGCGAGCACAGGCTGGTCGACAGAGGCTGGTGTGGTGATTTATGGGAACTATGTGTGTGTGTGTGTGTGTGTGTGTGTGTGTGTGTGTGTGTGAGGTGGCAGCGGCAGTTGCACAGCAGGAGCAGCTGCACTCAGCTCCACACACCTCATTTGTCTCAGGGCTGTCCTGGCGAGCTAATGCAGCGCCCCCATCCCCCATGAAGCCCAGACCAAAGCCTCGGACCAGAGTAGAGCATCTGGAGACTTCCAGGGTGGGACCTGGTCAGAGTTTACTGTCCCTGCATGTGGATGGGGAGAGACAGGGGTCAGTGGGCCAAGGTTGGCTGTCAGAGACTAATTATGGGCCAACAGCAGTCCAGTCGGGGTTGGGGACCACTATCTGTTTGATTTGCTTTTCAGGATGTGTAGGACATACGGGATAGCAGGTTATCCTGTTTTCTGAATGAAAAATAGGATAATACCCCTACGTGTAGTGGTCAGAAATGCACTGCTATTGATGTTGATGTTTAGAGGTTTTCACATTATAAACCTTTCCCTAAGATTAAGTCTGCATAAAGAAATGTGAGCAGTTGAATTTCAGTAGTTGAAACCTGGGTTGAAGTAAAGGGTCCTGGGAGGAAGTAATAGGAAGTGATGCTTGGATCATGACTGAGAATGGAAATAAAGAAGCAGTTACTGTTAGTGAAAGGAAGGAAGTGAATGGATGTGTACAAAGGGACCAAATTAAAAGGATTTAAACATTGGGAATACAGAAATGAGGGTGACATCATTCATGGATTGAGAAAAACAAAAACTAAGCTGTGGTGAAATGTAGAAAACTAGACAAACAAAACAGACATTTTAAATACAGTACACTGCAGAACAAACACTCTCAGTGTAGTTATACAAACACCTTTATCTTTTGTGCTTTTTGTTAACATATTGAATGGTTAGTTATTTGTTTTTTTTTTAAATCCCAACACAACTGAAAAGCATGAATCTCACCAGAGGGTTAGAAATATAAATGAATAATTCAGGAGAATCATGGTGGACTAAAAACAGAGCAAAATGTAAATGTAGCTTTTCTTATATGACCTGACTGATTAAAACCATCACATTCAACACAGCCAGCAATTATCAAATAGCTGCATGTTAAAATTAAAAGCTCCAATATTGGCCCAGTATATCAGTCTCTCCCGGAGTTGTCCCGGTAACACAGTGAGAGTTCATATCTTCCCACACTGCCCTGCCCACATGGATTTTATCTGTTCGAGCTCTTGTCCTCATCCACCTCTCCTCTCTTCCCTTGTGAGCTCTAAAAACAAGAAACTACACAGCCCTGGTTATTTGGAGGTCAACAGAATGAAAGATAGAGCAAAAGAGGGGAAGGGAAATGACAATGAGCAAGGAGGCAGGATTTTATTCTCTCTCTGGTGTATTTATACTTCCTTCTGTTCAAGCAATTGTTACTGGATTGCTATATGGTGTTAAGTTCACGAGGGGTTTTCAAACCCCCTCTGCCGTCATACAGATGCCGTCTTTTTTTTTTTTATTATTATTATTATTTTATTTCGCTTCACACATCTCTCTGTTTCCGCTCCAATCATCTTGTCTCTCGAGTTGCTGGGAGATGTTGCTGAAAATGTAACAACAAAGGAAACAAAGAAATTGATAAGGGAGGCGAAACAAGGTCATTTGCAGTTTACCTCTCACTGGAGACAGCAGAGGGGGGAAAGAAAGCAGAATACAGAGGAAGAGGAGATCAGAGAAGGGAAAGAAGAAAAGGAGTACAGGAAAGGAGAGAAGAGATGAAGATCAATAATCCTGTAAAAAAGCTGAGAACTCGTACCCAGACATCCCAAAAGCTTCAGACACTGTGTGTACACCTACATTATTGTCCCAGCAAATGCATAACCATCACAGTTCTTCTGTGTCTCTTTAAAAAAATGGATGAACAATTGTTTCAAATCATTTAAAAAAGAGAGAGAAAAAAAAAGGTTTTAGTGTCTTGTCAGGACAGTTGACATATTTCTTTCTTTTCCTCTTTTGCAAACCTCCCCTTCATCCAGCCCACACTTCTCTGCGTCTCCAACAAACCAGTCTTCCCAGGGGGTCCTGGGGGGCCCTCAGCATTTTGACAAGCCTCTGATCTGGCAGGAAAAGACTCAATCATTGTAACAACACCCACTCCACCACCTCAAGTGCATCTTTTTTTTTTTCTCTCCTCCCTTTTCTTCTTTTCTCCTGTCTCTGTTTGAGATCATTGTTCTTTTCTTCTGTTTTTGACACTGTTGCTTAATGGCAACTTGATGATTATGATTATTTTGAATTGATTTTGCTCATTTAAATCAAAGTGTTTTGCATGAAGTAGACTTCATCTTTCACTTGAAGGGAGAAAAAAAAAAAAACAACCGGAAAGAAGTTATTATTGATATACTAGAGCGAATACAAAAAAAGTGGATTGAATTATGTTTTTTTTTTTTTTTTAAGAGATACAAATAGATAAAGACACAACTATTTAAGAATAAAGGGTGGATATGGAGCACATACTACTGTTCAAAAGTTTGGGGTCACTCTATAAAACTATACAGACAAAAGGATCTACCCAGCTAAACCAGCTATATATAGTTATACATGTTTAACTCTGATTACATATGTTTCAGACTTTAAGCCAACATGATTAATAACACTTGTTTCACTTCCACTGTCAAACACAGGACAGGCAGAGTTATGGTCTGGGGATGTTTTACTGGTTCAGGTACATAGGTGTGGTGAAACTTGTTTTGAGTTAAAGTTGGTCAAATGGGTTTTCATAGGGGGATCCCAAACCTTTGAACAGTAGTGTATCTTAAAGCATTTTGAAGCAAAACAGTTTTTTCAGAGAACAAAGATAAATGATCTCACATTATAAGAGACTTAAGGAAATGTCATAAGCATTGTCGTACTGTTATATTTGTTGTTTTTAAACTGTCTATATAAAATTATACCTTCCTTCCTTGTCCAACCCTCAGTAATACACATACAATCATTCAGGGTGGCTCCAAACCTCGCTGCCAGTCCAAGTGGGTCGGGCGGAGGTGGGCTTCCTGGTATTCTAATGAGTTTATTTACAATGCTATGAATAGTCTTTCCTTAGGGGAGCTACTTTTTTTCTGTTTTCTCCTTCCCTGCCCTGTTCTGTTCCCTTGAGTACATGTCTTGGCACAGGTGCCTCGGTCTAATCTGTGAGACAGGTGTGGCGTCAAGCTGTGCCCTTACAACCCAGTTTTAAATGCCACTCACAGATCCAGCAGCAAACATACAGAACGCTGCTGTTTGATTGATCACTGTGTTATGAGACCCAGGTTGACCTGATGTGGTTTGACCTGGTTTCCTTCTTCCTGCGTTGCTGTGATCCGCTTTCACAACAGCTACAGGAACCTCATTTGTGTACGCTAGCATCAGTAGTGACATCCGGGATTAAGACATTGATGGAGAACACGGGTTTCCTTCGGCCATATTCAGCTTCCCCTCCACTCTCCAACTCTAATATTCCTCTCGTGCTTTGTGCGAGTCTTTCTACCCGTCGTCCTTGCTCAACCCCCCTTTGGCAAACATCAATCAGAGCCAGTCAGAACAGTGCCTGCAGCCTTTTCTTCACCCTCTACTGTTGACTGAGCATTCGAAAGCCCAACGCAGTGCATTTAATTTGATTTGATCCAATTGAAACCATCAAGTCTAATCAAATCTAATGTTGCATTCTGCTACATGGTACATGCAGTGCAGGAAACGGTAATGAAATTAGACAGAAACCGATGCTGCTTTTGTTAGTAATCTTGTTCCTGAATATGTTAAATATAATTTGGAAATATTTTGTGTGACGGTTTGGTCTCCCAGGTATTTGAAGCCTGAAGGGTTCATGCACATTTGTTCTATGCAACAAATATATAAAAGCAACTCTGTGTTTTTTGTAATAGGTTTACATTTTTTCTTAGGTATCTGTACAGTTAACAATTAAAATTACATCAATCAGAATAAATTAATTTCACTTTTGCCATGTGCCAAAAAAATGTAATCTTCCACCAACAAATTGTGGACAACTACATCCATGTGCAGAGTCTGGAAGTGGGACATTAGTGCAGTCTGCAGCAGAAAGCATCAAATCAGTGAAGGTATCAGGAGAGAATTTAGGGTTGGTTGTTTGTTTGGTTTTGTTTTCATTAGCATCTAGTGTAATCAGTGCACAAATGACAACAAACAGCATTAGGCACTGGCTTCTGACTGGTTAATAGCAAGTGTAGATAGCAGCAGCGATAAGGAACATCAGTGGTTTAATCTGAAACACATGAATAAAGGCTGGGGGAGTGCTGTTGTGACCATCTGTCTCTGAAAATGCAAAGCCCGCTAGCCATTTTACACTTACACATGATTTGACTTGGACTCTGCAACACTCACTAAGGAATGCCAATGAGTTGCAACACTGCTGCAAACATTGCTACTGTTTACAGTACACTGCAGCTTATGTAGCATGTTGGGACTCCTGCCTCCATAGTGTCCACATGTAGGCTAAGATTCCCCTTAAGGGAAGGATATTTTAATCGTCCCCTATTCTCCTCTCCGCTGCCACAGTGTACGCTTGAGTGCACAAGATCAGAGCTGAGACACCAAACGTCCACATTTTACATACTTTATATTCACATAGCTGTAGCAACATTTTCTTGTCACAGGTGGTGGCTGACTGCAGGTCAGACAGCAGCTGTAGCAGCATGTATATGAGATCCTGAGCTGATGAGCTGGGTGGTGATAATGCGCCTGTGTTTCTGAAGCCATACTGTAAACTCTGTATGTGTAAATAGGCTGTGGCTCAGGTGGTAGAGTGGGTCGCCTGTGAATCGTAAGGTTGTGGGTTTGATCCCCAGCTCCTCCTGTCCACATGTTGAAGTGTCTTTGGGCAAGACACTGAAGCCTAAGTTGCTCCCAATGGTGGGTAGCCCATTGGTGTGTGAGAGAGCGTGTGTGAATGGGTGAATGAGTTGCCTTTGTCATGAAAGCGCTATATAAATGTGAGCAGCCGTCTACCAACCAAAGGGTCAGTGGTTCGATTCCTGCTCCATCCAGTTGCTGTCGGTGTGTCCTTGTGCTAGACACTTTACCCTTTGCCTCGTATGAATGTTGAATGAATGGTTTGTTGGTGGTCGGAGGGGCCGTAGGTGCAGACTGGCCTCCGTCAGTCTGCCTCAGGCCAGCTGTGGCTATCATAGCTTACTACCACCGGTACGAATGAATAATGGTCTCTGTAAAGCGCTTTGAGTGTCTAGAAAAGTGCTGTATAAATCCAACCATTATTATTATTAAATGTTATTCATTATTACTCACTAATGCATTTGTTTCTCCGTTGACGACTCATTTATGTTTCTCCTTTTCCTCAGGCCGGCCAACTTGTTGTTGGACAGGAGCAGTTCAGAGGTTCCTTCGATGGGGACAATGGGTGACTGGATAGATGGAATGAGGACCTTGCCCTGCAAGGAGGCCTTCTCTGGGGTCAGCTACAGCTCCTGTGACACTCTGGCCAAGACTTCCACAGAGTAAGACAACAGCACACACAGACCCACACATTAGGCTTCTCTGCCTATTCATGCCAGTACAGGGCCCCAGTACCAGAGGCAGGGCCCAGGAATTTGAAGAGGCTCTTGGTGAGGAACACACACACACACACACACACACACACACACACACTCTTGTTCTCAAGAGTAAAGAAGTAAAGAAAGCTATAGTGGCATTACTAAAGGTGTCCAGATGAGACTCATGGTAACTCATAATGACAGGTCTTTAGCCACGCTTTCAATGTTGCAAGTACAACCAGAGGGGAAGGTGAGAGCATTAAAAGACAGAAAAAAAATAGAAAAACAGAAAAAGAAGAGAGAAAGGGACAGAGAGAGAGAGAGAGAGAGAGAGAGAGAGAGAGAGAGAGAGAGAGAGAGTTGTGAGCTCCATGAGGGGAAGGGAATAAAAGAGAAGCTATTGAGGGGAAGAATAAGAGGAGATTTGACAAGATAAAAGAGCAGAGAGAGGAGCCTTTGAAAGAGAAATGAAGGCATAGCTGTCAAGTAGGTCTGTAAAGATATGGCACTCTTGTTGCTGTGAAGCATTATAATGCAAAGCAAAGACCAAGCAATGATTGCCAGAAATTCATCTGGAAGCCAAATATAGAAAAACACACATATTTACAATAACATTTGTTTTAGTAAATACATTCATTTAGCAGGGGAGGTGTTGAAGACACTAAACATATATGCAAAGTGTGCACAGTCAGTGTTTTTATCAGTTTGTCTCATAGCATCTGGTCCTGACAGCTGATACATGATGAATACTTGTATTCTCTGTACATCACCATGTAGCTGCAGAAATGATGATATCTCAAGCTTTTTTTTCCCTTTTTCGTCACAGCATAGAGGTTAGTGAGTCAGTGTTTAAATGTTCATTGATACAGGAGAGATAATAATACCAGGGACAGAGATTATAGCTCACACTTTGCTCACAGGATCCTAAAACTGACCAAAGAAAAACTCTCTGTTGCTCTGTCCCTTTTTGTCCATTGCTCTCCTGACCTGTTACTGGTTTAATTAATGTGGAATGTGACACAGTAAATAATTGGACATGTCTAATCATTGTGGTAAAGCGGCCGCTCACTGTGGTGATGGCTGCACTGAGGGCAATCAGGAAGAGGCGGCCAGTAACTCAATAACTTTTCATTAGAAGTGTTGGCCTTAAATTGTTTGAAAGAATCACTTGTCTTATTTATTGAAGTAATGTTGTACTGTGTAGTTGATACCATTAGCAGCAAGCAGCCATAATAAGGATTGTTTTTCCTGTTGTAGCTTTAGTTAGTGTGGTTTTTTTTTGTCATGCCATTTAATCAATGAAATGCGTTTAATCAATGAGAAGCTCTCCTCAGTCAACATGTTGCAAAGCACAAAAGCTTACACTGCAGACAATTTGGACCCAAGCAACAGCTCAGTAAAAAAAAAAATCATATTGGTCTACAACAGCTTTTCTGTGGCGAGATACTAAATTGGATCACTGCAGTATTAATCCACTGAAGCCTCCGACTAAGGCACCCAAGCTCAGCTACAAGGCTAGCAGCCTTGGCTCAGACTATGCATTGCTCAATATAGATTGCTCTATTGATTTTTACTGTCTTAATCTAGTCCTTGATATTCAGCACAAGGCTTGGCAACTCTCTGACCTCCGAGGAACAGTTATCATACTTGCTGCAGTGTGCTGACTCATCACCTAAAGTAATTGATTAATTCTTTTTCAACGATACAATGGACTGACTTAGAAATACTGCATCATTTGAACTGTTTTCTTCATCCTAACAGAGTCCACACAAAGTTCATTTCAGGAATCTAATCAAGGAAGTGGTAAACTTGACCTAATTGTCTGGATGAATGAAAACAGTGTGTTACACTTCCTTTCACAATAAATTAGACTGCAGAGCTGTTCTCTGGCATCGAGCTGCTCTGAGGATCAGGGCTGATCTGTAGACCCTTTGTGATTGAGAAAACATTGTCATAACCTTTTAGCTTCCTGTAAGCAACTCAAAGTAGTAACAACACAAAGAAGACAAGTATTTGTGCACATGTGCATGAAGAAGTTCACAAAGTGGATCAGGTTGTTTGGTTTCACAGGAAAAAGTACTGAGCAGATGTTTTGTTTTGTGATAGTGGCCAAGGGTTTGTAATTTACTACTTCAAAACTTTCAGCTGTTAATCTGTCTCATGTGATGTGTGTTTCTTTATGACAGCTATCTGTCTCTGGTTCTGATTAATAGTCATACTTCATGTGTTTCATATCCTTTTTATACTTGTTTACTGTGTTTTTATTGTATCTGTTTGTGAGATGATATGTTTCCTTTCCTGACTTTCCAAAAACAGACCTTTGGGATTAAAATCAAGCCAAAATTGTTACATATCTTGGCTCAACTGTTTGTGACACAACCAACAAATATGAGTTTTTCTTTGTACACATTTAGAGTATCTTCCTCTAAAGACTGTACTATTGATGTTTAATTTATATTGTATGAATAAAGCCAAATGATTAAGTCTAATAGATTACAACAAGAAGTGTGTTAAGCACCATCCAGGACAGCGGGTATTGATGACATCCAGTGTAATGTGCTAATGTTGCCGGGCCTGGCTGTGTCTCAGTAGAGTGGTTCTGACGGAGGTCCACGTCACACCAGCCACTTGCCCAGAATGGGAGCCATCCATGGGGATCACCACTCTCTAACACCCAGCTCCTCTCCACCCTGCTCAGGCTCTGGATGGTGGGTGGAGGACCGCGGCCCTGCCTGAGACTATTAACCTACCTCCACAACCACTGAGGAGCTTCCACTGGTCTGACGTTTAAAGGGATAGTTAATTTATATTCAGTGAAAAGTCAATAGCCATGTTTCCATCCTGCTGTAATTTTTAGCAGGAATAAAATGCCACAGGCGCTCGGGAACAGAATGCAGCTACTGATTTGGTTTTCACAAATATGCTTTCAGCGTCTGGTAGTGTTGATTGCTTTTACGCCTATAATTAGTGTTACTTTTTGCCAAATTGTTTGAAAATGTTTTCATGTTCAAACTAAAAATACGAAAGTATTACTGATATATTTGCTGGGAAAATGGGATTATATTTGATATTTTTTATTCTAGTGTAGGTTAGTTTATTTGACATAATAATTTACTTATAAAGTATATGGAAGGAAACCTAGCTGTTGTCCCTTTATGACATACTGCAAAATAATAACAATAATAATAATAATAAGAAGAAGAAGAAGAATGCACACATTGGACGGTTTGCATTGCTGTGAAGTTAACAGTGTTGGGTAACGTTACTTTTAAAAGTAGCTCGTTAAGTTACTACATTACCAGTCTGAAAATCTAACTAATGACGTTACTGCGTTTCTTTATTTTAGGAGTAGCGCGTTAGAGTACTCATACATTACCAATAATTATAATGTATACCGGTTTATACCATGGTCAGTGAGAATTCCAATGTCAACTGGCATGCCTTACATTGGTCTAATGCACACTGTGCACGTTACAGCCGACAAAGTCTTGTCATTGCCTACACACAGTTTGCATTTTACTAAAATGTTCTTGCCTTTGTCGCCTGTAATCTCAAAATAATGAGAGTATTTCCACGCTGTAAATGCGCTCGCGCTGGCTGACAGCTCCGCCATGTTGGTAAAGTTCTAGAACACACACTGCGCATGTGTCTCTCTCCGCTGCACCACTTCAGTGTCACTGACCTCAGGGGAAACCAATCCGGGAAGAAGAGTCAAGTTCCCACATTAATGCGTTACTGGTTAGAAAAAATAACTAGTACTAGATTACAGGGAACTACGAGACTAATGCGTTAAGTTACTCGTTAGTCCAAAATAGTAATTTGAGTACTCTAACGCGTTGCTAACTGGTGAACTTTACTGGTACGACT
>OOFC01046504.1:0-13662 GCA_900323345.1 Pseudochromis fuscus
AGAGAGAAACAGATGTAAACAGAGGTAAATAGAGGTCACCAGAGATAAACAGAGTAAACAGAGGTAAACAGATGTAAACAGAGAGAAACAGATGTAAACAGAGGTAAACAGAGGTAAACAGAGATAACCAGAGGTAAATAGAGGTCACCAGAGATAAACAGAGGTAAGAGGTAAACAGAGGTAAACAGAGGTAAACAGAGATAACCAGAGGTAAACAGAGATAACAGAGGTAAACAGAGGTAAACAGAGATAACCAGAGGTAAACTGAGGTAAACAGAGATAACCAGAGGTAAACT
This sequence comes from Pseudochromis fuscus, assembly GCA_900323345.1. Lineage (NCBI taxonomy): Eukaryota > Metazoa > Chordata > Actinopteri > Pseudochromidae > Pseudochromis > Pseudochromis fuscus. The sequence continues at coordinate 297 of OOFC01046504.1, forward strand.
GAGGTAAACTGAGGTAAACAGAGATAAACAGAGGTAAACAGAGGTAAACAGAGATAACCAGAGATAACCAGAGGTAAACAGAGATAAACAGAGATAACCAGAGGTAAACAGATGTAAACAGAGGTAAACAGAGATAAACAGAGATAACCAGAGGTAAACAGATGTAAACAGAGGTAAACAGAGATAAACACAGGTAGATGAAAACAGAGGTAAATTGGTCAGTATGGGACAATTCTCAGTATGAAGCTCACAGGATGCACTTTGCTTCCTTCTTGTTGCTTCCAGTGACTTACCGATGGCTCTGGACACAGCGTAGGTGCCATTAACACGCCAGCAACCCATGAAGGTGATACAGCCACCGAGATCCTCAATTCTCTGTTTCTCATCCTGGACAGAGGAGAACAAAGAGCTGCATGTGTCACAGTGTGTGAACATCCCACTGCTGATCACTGCAGGGTGACTTTAACTGCATCACATTGACTTTGTTCACACTTTCATCCATCTCAGGTGTCGGGGAGACAACTGGACAGTTCACACCTGGTGTTTCACATGCGTCTCCAAATCGTCCAGCTGACCACTGTGTCACTAAGGCAACGTCAAGACTGCACAGTTATTACATAACAACAACATCCTGAGTGTTTGATTAATGAAGCTTATTTTACCTTTTAACCCTTTACCTCCGAGTGTAGCGCTGGTGCTACATCTGCACATGTACTTTGGATTACCGTAATTACATCATGGTTTGTGCAATCAGAAAAATTCTAATGGTTTCTGAGAGCTGAGATGTTGCACTTTTCAGTGAATATGGTGTCTTTACAGTATTTTCACCAGTGCCTCTCCCAGAAGCCAGAAAGTGGCTGATTTACTATATACAACATGTTGTAAGAGTGTAAGAATAGCAGGAAAACACAAAAGCCGATTTTAAGTTTAAAGTTTGAGTGAACAAAAACACTGCAACTGCATATGAATGTGAGATTTTTCATGTTACATTTGAATTTGAAATGAAAATAAGCATAAAAAGTCCAGGTGTAAACTTGCAGGCTCAGGTGGTAAAGGGTTAACCTGGAAGAGCTCCAGCTGCTGTAAACAGTTAGCACAGTCAGCTAAAAGAGAGGAGAAGGTAAATGATTCATGAACTACTGAACATGTACAGACTGTTTCAGGTGAGAGGACAACGTTGTTTCAATGAGAAGGACAGAGTTGTAAATGAGAGCAGGACAGGACGAAGGAGACTGAACACAGCATCAGCTGTTTCTGTCAGGTCCTCAGCGGGGACACGTCAGGATGTTTTAAAGTTCACACTACAACAGCTATGTGGTCACATGTGTCCCAGATCACCTCCACATGTGGTCTAAGAGACACGTTCTGGTGGTCGTTCACACTTTAGCACTGTCCCCAAAACCTGAGACCAATGCAAGTAGCAAAGTGTAAAAAGGGTCACTGACCTCTAACAGCTTTACTGTTGTTAAAGCAGGTAAGGTTTGACCACAGGGTGGTGCTCAAGAGAACTAAAAAAAAAAAACCTTTCTTCTATTAGGACCTGCACTGAGACCAGAACATACTCAGTCTGACCACTGTAGCACTGGCACCATCACAGAGTCATGAAGATCAACCTGCAGCTGAAAGAACTACACATGTCTGGACTACAGCTGAGAGAGAAAAAAAACCCAACAACCCCTGTTGTATAACACATCATGTGATACTATAATAAGTTACATCTCACAGTTAGGACAACACAGATTTTTTAGGACCTTCCTCTATATTTCCAGGAGTTTTCCAGGACTGGAAAATATTGTCTCCTGTGGATCAGCTGCCTCCATCCTCCATTTAAAAAAACTAACATGATTCATGATTCAGTGAAACGATGGTGTCGACACATCATGACTGAAAACTAACAAACCAACAGGAGCTTCTTGCTGCATTTAGCAGATGTGGAGGGAGGATAGGACCCCTTTATGAATACAGCTGACAACCTGGTTGCCTGATTGTACTGCTTTGGCATAAATATGTGACAGTGACTTGGGAAACATTTGGACTAATGACAAAATAATAGCAGCTCTGTCGGATAGTTTTCACTCTGACTTACATATTCCACATTCAAATTCAGATGAGGACTGAATTGTCAGACAAGTGTATAGATTATAAAATAAGACAATATGATGTATTTTAAGCAGAAGCAGCACTGTGAATAGCAGGACATGCTTTGATGGATGTGTGTCATGACCTCACCTCTCTTTCTGGTTTGTGGGGCTCCATGAGAGGAACCACTTGTCCCTGTCTGACCAGCAATACTTGAGAGTCTCCCAACCAAGCAACAGTCAGCTGCTGACCCTGGATCAGCACCGCCACCCCTGTACTGCCGCTCCGCAGACGCTACACACACACACACACACACACACACACACACACAGTATTAATAATGAATGCAGTGTTTTATTATTAATCTGTACAGTACGGTTAGAATGGCTCCTTTAACTTTAGTTTAATGAACTGATCTGTAGTAGTTTGTTTATGAGCTGCGTCTGACTGCAGGCTCCACAGACCCATCACTTTGCGCCCACACCAGTCTGACAGACAGAGGATGTGTTGAGGTTTCAGTACCTCTCTCCTGGCTTTGCCTCTGAACATGTCATCCGTGCAGGTGAAGGCAGCTTTAAAGGCTTCTTCTGCGTCACTTTGCAGCGTCTTCTGTTTACTCAGAGCAACATGGAGGTGAGTGGCAGCATAGGTGGCGGCGTCCACCCCTCCATGGCCATCGAACACAGCGTAGTAAGCACGCTCCACTCCATCCTGCAACATGGAGGAGAGAGAGGAGTTTGGTTTGGGAAAGATGAACCAAACAGAAAAGTCAAAAACAGGCAGAAACAGTCTCGTACCTGGATACCAAAGAGCTGATTGAACTCAGCGAGGGCCAAGTGTCTGTCCTCCATTTTCCTCCTTGTGTTCTTGATGGCATGAGTGGAGCAGTGGAGGAAGCAGGAGGGCGAGGGGGGCAGCTCGGGGAGCTTCTGGTGCCACACCGTCGCTACATCTATCAGCTTGTTGAGGAACATACGCTGGACTGCCTCCGACTGAAGCACTGACAGCAGGACCGAGCAGAAACAAACAAGAAATACATCCCAGGCTTTGTTGGTACACAACACTTCATTCATCCATCACCAAACACGTGTAGAGATAAGAGTCGATTTAAACTGATCGTGTACTTTATGTATGAAATCTTGACGTGAAAATTAACTAAAGCTGTGGCATAAAAAGTATAATATTCCTCTTGTAGTGAGGCAGTTACAACAAGTTTTCCTCTCAGTGTATATCTGAAAACATACACAAACATATAGTTCTGAGTGGGAGCTGGGCTCAGCTGGTAGAGCAGGTTGTCCACAGATTGTAAGGTTGCATGTTCGATCCCCTGCTCTGGCTGTCCACAAGTCGAAGTGTCCTTGAGCAAGTCACTGAACCCTAAGTTACTCCTGATGTTAGCTAGCACCTTGCATGGTAGCTCTGTCTGCATTGGTGTGTGTGTGTAAAACTTGGAAAGTGCTTTGTAGCTGAAGTAAGAAGGTGCTATACACGTGCAGTCCATCACCATTTACCAAATCTCAGAATAACATCACTGTGTTGTTTTGAATCTGCTGGTTGTGCAAACAGGGAGTTACTACTGACATCCCTCAGTATAACTTAAAGCAGCACAAACTTACAGACTACTTTCACTTCCTCCTCTTGGTTGACCTCCGCTTCCTCGGGGCAGTAGTGAGGTGAAAGGTCATTCTGCAGCAGCTGGGACAGCGCTGCTTGGCACAAGAGGGCGCTGAGGCCTGCAGGAGCACACCTGAAGCAACAAGCAACAAACACACATCTACACTGTGCACTCTGTCAGGTCTGCACATCAGGCAGAATATGAAGTGATACACAACTGATCAGAACAACAACCACAGACTGTTCAGAGGAAATGACAAAGCAAGTGGGGCTCAAAAATGAGGCTGATGCAGAAGTGGAAAAAAAGTGCAATACACCTGACGGCCACTAGATGCTGCCTCCAAAAAACTCTGCCTCCAACTGACTTCAATTCAAAAATCCTCATTTTCAATCCTGAAATATTCAGTCGATACATTTTTCACAAGTCATTCTGATGTCATCAGATAAAGTCAACTCTTCTTCTCAGAGATCTGGTGGGAGGAGTTAGGGGCGGGGTTAGTCTGATTGACAGGTGGTCCATCTGGAAATCATTTCATCGTTAAGGAGATATTAGGCTGAGAGAAGGGGAGGAGTTAGGGGCGGGGTTATTCTGATTGACGGGTCTGGTCTCCAATGATTTACAGGTGGTTTGGAGGCTCATTCACAGATGGACTCCAATCTCCAGTCTTCACATTGGGCCGTGATGTTGGGTTCAAAGGTCAGACCCGCCTCCTCACTCCTCCCTTCATATCCAAATATGGTCATATCTGGCTCCAAACAACCAACATGGTCATGCTCAAATACTCTAGGCTTCAAACCAGGAGTCCACAAACCAACAGGAGACGTCACACTTGCTTTGTCCTTTTCTATAAACGTTCTGTGGAAACAACAAACAGCAGCTGGGTATGAACTGTGTCAGTGTGAGACTAACTCCCTCCTCCTCCTCCTCCTCCCCCTCCTCTTCCTCCTCCTCTGTGCAGAGATGACTGCACTGAGGAAACAGGAAGTGGGGAGAACAATGGTGTTTCTGCAGCCCGGATATCATGTCTTTCTAACTGGGCTAACAGAGCAGAGAGCACGCAAGCTCACGATTCAGACATAGTTTCTACATTTTGGGCTCAAAACATCAGCGAGAGATGATCAATGTTTTGTACCCTTATCCTACACAATGTACGTTTCTAATAAAAAATGTGATCTGTGTCAAAAAATATGTAATAAAAAATATATAACAAACATGAAAAACAACACTAAACCCAAGGCCAACGTGTTGCTCCACATAAGCTACAATTCTGGATTTGGAAATGAAAATATATCTGAATCATAAACTGTATGTAGGCATAGACGAAGCAACCAGGGCTCAAAAATGAAGCCAAGGCACAAGTGCAAAAAAGTGCAATACTCCTGATGGCCACTAGATGCTGGCTCAAATTGACAGTAAAAAAAAAAAAACATCCTCATTTTCAATCCTGAAATATTCAGTCAATACATTTTTCCAAGAGTCATTCTGATGTCATTAGATAAAGTCAACTGTTCTTCTCAGTGATCTGGTGGGAGGAGTTAGGGGCGGGGTCAGTCTGATAGACAGGTGGTCACACATTGAACAGCGTCCTCAATGGTCAGACCTGCCTCTTCACTCCTCCCCTCATATCCAAATATGGTCATTTCTGGCTCCAAGCAACCAACATGGTGGCATTCAAATACCAGACGTCAGGTTAGCTTCATCCACTCTACAAACAGTCTGAATGTTGTCATGAAGTCACATGATCTGAGTACCGTATTTTCTGGACTATAAGCCGCTACTTTTTCCGACACTTTGAAGTTAAACACTGGTGTTTCTCATGTATCGGTGGCACGAAGCTCGTTGGCTTTTTACAAGCTAGCAAGCTCCATGCCGCCGATACATTGAGCATCGTCACATCAGACCCGGTCAGAGTTGACCACATGAAACTGTTCGAATAAATTAAATAGCGGCTTATAGACAGGTGCGCTCAATAGTCTGGAAAATACGGTACTTGTCCCATCTCCCTTCAGTGTTTATCATTTATTGAGGTTCATCTGCATGATGCCCCGCCCCCCCAGACTGTCAAATGACTGACGTGCACAGAATACATTAAACCTTAAGTCTCCAACCAGTGTCCAGCCCTGATCTAGAGGAATGTTGTCCATGTGGTTTGATGAGTCACTGTTTGTAACCACAGAGAAGATGTAGCAGGGAGCTCTGCTGTTCTCTCACAGCTTCAATCTTCTCTTGTTGGGCACCATCTGTTTTTTACCTTTCACACAGCACATCAGCAACTCTTAATCTGTCCACCGCCGCAAGTCAAACAAAAGCAGCCGTGCATGCTGAACGAGCAGGGCAGAGGCAGAGTCGTCAAGAATGTGAGGAATGCAACCACACATGCACAAGCAAGCACACACAGGAGATGGGTGGGTGGTGCAAATAGCAACAAGTACTTTGCTGTGACACTGAAAATGCTACGTGGACACAGACAGAGGAAGCTGCTCTGTGCAGCCATTCATCAATTCAGATGTCATCAGCAAGTTTCTCCCTGGACACCAAACCTGGAGTAAAACTGTGCAGACATAAAAACTGCAATTTACAAAAACTGTGTTGATTGTTTTGTCTTCAGACACCAAATACTGGTTTTAAGTGTCAATTAAAGGGACGACTGCTCCTCTTTCAGACATGATAATGTTCACGTCTACTTTAGTCAGACATGACAGCAGAGGTTCAGAGAGAGCTCCACTCTCCACACTGAGCAGTGGAGAGGTGGTGAACAACTGTCTTCATTCCTCTCACAGCCTTGATGGATTGAAACTGACTTAACATTTGAAGAGCTGATGATCAGCAGCAATGTGACGACTGTAGTTCTCATAGACTGTTTATAGGAATGAACGAAACAAGCATGACGTCACCTGGTTTGTGGACTCCTCCCATTTCAGGCCAAGAGATCAGCATTTGTACGTGGTCATGTTGGTTGTTTGGAGCCAGAAGTGACCATATTTGGATATGAAGGAAGGAGTGAGGAGGCGGGTCTAACCCTTGAACCTGAGATCACTGTCCAATGAGTATGAGGCTGGACTTTAATGCTGCTCTCACTGGACACCAGGCTTGTAGATCCAGCTAACCACGCCCATATCTTCCTCTTCTCTTGGACTAATAACCTCTAGTGGCCATCGAGTGTATTGCATCTTTTTGAGCCCCACTTGCTTTTCGATACACAGTCTGTGGTAACTGTACACTGGCATTACAGTTTGGACATTAGCTTTTTATTTCCAACACGCTGCAAGCAAACAATTAAAATCCATAATCCTATCTTTGTAAATCTTGTATGTAATCATTTAGAGTTGTATTCATGGTGTGGTTTGGACAGAAAACTGTTATTGATTGTTAAAAAAATAAAGTTGTAAGGACCGTCAAATTACACACTGCAAGAAAAACAGAGCATATCAGGCTCTGTGCAGTATTATAACTTATTCTCACGTGGAAAAATTTAGTACAAAATTCATAACAATGTAGGTTTAGAAAAAATACAAATGCATGGCCCCAACACATCACAGATCATTTTTCCGGAAGAGCTCGTGTGTTATGACTCCTGTGCAGCTTTCACCCTGTGTAAAGGTAATATATGATGTGTAATTATATATTTATTACAGTGAATTTAACCAGGTGGAATGAGAACAGCGAGCACTCAGTCTGGCTGTGTGTACTGCTGTGCTACTGTAGCTTATATATATCATACATGTAAAGCATCCTACACGTGTCCCTCCCAGTCCTACACACCTGGCAGTCAGCAGCCTCAGGCCCAGCTCCAGGCTCTCTCCATGCAGCTCCTCCAGGGAGACTCTGCGGCTCAGAGGGCTGACAGGCAGCGGACTGTCTTCCACCAGAGAAGCCGGGAACTCCTCCACAAACCTCTGCAGGAAGACACGGGCCTCCTCCTCCTCCATCCCCCGGGCTGCACCGAGCTCTCTGATCAGCAAACTTCGCTCTGGCACTGTGACATGGAAAAGTAATGCAGTGTTCAGATCACTGTGTACACTCACAAATCCATCTGCATCCATACAGGGAGACACACCCTGAAGACAACTGATGTCGTAACTTCTGAATAATATCTCAGACCTTTGGATACGATGCTTTACTGTATATAATGGACTGTCTTTGGGTGACACCTGAACCAGCAACAATAAGTTAGGTGACAGATTAAAAACATTTAGTATTAATGGTAAGATAGGTAACATGTTGTGGGTACAGTCATTTCACAAGCTGTGGGGGGGACAGGGTGTCAGGGAGGGACACTGTGGATCACAATCAAGTCCTCAGATCATGTGACCTCAAGCAAACCTTCAAAAACATCCTCATAAGTTAAATCCAAATCTAAAATAACAGCCTACATGAACAGAGACATGGACTAAGTTGTTATTTATTATATTTGGGAGGATTTTGTTTCAGGAAGTAATGTTTTCTACACTCTTCAGATAATATACAGGTCTGAAATATTCATTATACTTTATTTTACTCTTAAATATCTAATAGTGATTAAGTGTTTATTAATATGTAACAAAATGTTTCAGATTTTTCAAAAATAATCAAATACACAAAACATTGAACTAATTAACTGTTTCTAACATGTTTTAAAAGTTGACAGATAAACTATATAAACAGTAGGAAATTATGTATTACCCCTAAATAGTAAAAAATGTCTTCTGGGAAATATGAAAATAAAAAATGTTGGGTCATTTTAGCCCAGTTACACTAGAAAATAGTATTTATTTCACTTTTCCAAATATCTCTGTGCGAATTATGGGTTAAAAAGTTGCATATAGTGCACGGTGTTACTGTACATAGCTGTCAGTGTTATAGTGGGTTTAAAGTGCCACAATAAGACGAGTCCAACACATTGTGTCTGTCTGGACAGGTCAACATTTCCTCAGTCTGCACTCACCCTGAGTATTTTCATGTGTACGTGTTTCGGAGTGAAGTCTTCAGTAAACACACCAACAGACACAGATTCACTTCAAACTTGTACACTGGATATTTCTTGAAATCCCAATGAAGACAAACGTGTACACTGTGTGTGTTGTTGTGACTGTGGACCTTTTGTGGTCCACTGTGTCCTCTCTGTCTCGTGTTTACGGCTCACACGTTCACTGTCCTGCATGCAGCGGACAATATAAAGTAAAAGTGGTTACTGGTTATTGGAAATTGTAGTTTTCTGCCACGAGGCGTCTGTTTGTCTTACCTGGGGCTAAGTTCCAGTGGAGCAGAGGACTCAGAGCACAGAGCCGCGGAGGGAAACACGCCCTGTGGACACACAAAGAGGAGCACCACGCTCACACGGACATGCGCAGGGATACGTGATCATTAAACAGCTGACGGGTGGAACAGACACAGCGAGCTCCGTCCACAGCTTCACTCGATCAGCCGTACACAACCTGCGTCCCTACGTCATCACGTACACTTCCTACTTCCCTGTAGATTTAAAGGGCCATGCCAAAATTTATATCAGCATGAGAAAATCATATTGTGTTGTGTTACATTATTCATTCATCTTCTGTAGCCGCGTATCCAGCCAGGTTGCAGAGTCTGCTGGAGCCAATCCCAGCTGGTAACAGGCGAGAGGCGGGGTCCACCCTGGACTTCCTGTTGCTGAGAAGCAGCAGGCCCAGAATCATGATGCTGCCACTACCATGCTTCACAGCGGGGATGATGTGTTTTCTGGTGATGTGCAGTGTTGTGGTGAGGGTCAAACATAGTCCGATGGCCAAAAATCTCCATTTTGGTCTCATCAGACCAAAGAACCTTCTTCCAGTTGACCTTGGTGTCTCCCACATGCTTAGAGGAGGTTTAACATGAACTTTGTCAGTTGCTTCCTCGTTGCCACTCTCCCATAAAGCTTTGACTGGTGAAGAACAGTTGCTATCTGCAGAGTCTCTCCTCTCTCAGCTACTGAAGCTCCTTCACAGTACCCACAGTTGTCATGGTGACCTCTTACACTAGTGTCCTTGCACCCCGACTCCATTTGTGAGGACAGACTGGTCTAAGCAGATTCACAAATGTGCCATATTCCTTCCAGTTAGTTGTTACTACGCTATGAACTTTATTCTGCCTTAACTGAACTCCAGGGGATGTTCAGTGTCTTGGAAATTTCGTTGTATCCATATCTTGACTTTTACTTTTCATTAAGGTTTTCATGGAGTTGTGTGAAGTGTTTTTTGGGTGTTTTTTTGTCTTCATGATGTAATTGTAGCAGGATTACAGATGAACCAGTGATTGGACCATCCAAACACAGATTATACCACAATCACCTGAGCAAACACTCAACATTCATTGCACTCAAGTGATCTCCTGTTCACTAAATGTGAGACTACTAACACCAACAGCTGGACCTGTGTTGAATTTCGTCAGGGGTTGAGCATTTATGCACTTACTTATTTTACATTATCTATTTTTTATAAAAGTTAAAAATTTGTTGAAATCTGTATTCACTTTCGCATCAAAGAGCAATTTTTAGTAAAAAAAAAAAAAAGTCATTCAAATTTCAACATACTTATGTGTAATGTCTTCCTGAGAGCATTTGCCAGAGATCAACTCTGTTTATGATGTCAAACAAACAAACATCACAGTTTTTTTTAATACACATTTTACTTCAGTGTACCAAAATACAAGAAAAAACACAAGTCCACGTTTTGACTTGTGCAGCTTTATACTGCAAGCCAAGCAATTAACAGGATGCTCTACACACTGACACTATACAAAATAAGCTGCCAGGGCGGCCATTTTGTCCTTAGGTTTCTTAGGATTGCCACGGCGCCCCCTGCCTCGCCCACGTCCTCCTCGTCTCGCGCCTCCACCCCGGTACATGGCGTGCCTCATGGTGGCGTGTTTGAGCTCCACCAGATCCTGGAAGACCGCATCACAGAAAACACAGCCGGTGTGCTGGGTCTCGCCGGCGGGGAGCGGAGTACGAGTCTTGTTAAAGTCCACCGCAACCAGAGAGGCGTCACAGGCATCGCAGCTTTCCTGAGCCACCTGAGGGGAGAGAGGGGGCGTTAGGCCAGCTGTGCAGAGCAGACAGAGGAGCAACATGTTGGACTTCTTGTGAGATCCTCTGTCATGGTGCTGTCCAGCTATCCACTTGGAGTTGGTACAGAGCAGAAATGCTGCTTCACACATTGTTGGTTACTAAGCTATATCCTGGGGTCTGTTTAAAATAATATTGATAAGAAAAATACAGAATAAAGCTAGACTTTCATTTTATTTAATTTTATTTACAATAATAATCTGATTACAGTTTAAAACTTGTGCTGAATTCAGACAAAACCATCCTGATGTTTTCAATTACAAAATCAAAATGACAGCACCCTCTTCATCACTTACCTGATACAAATACTTAATTCAGCCACAGGATTTTTAACTGATTTTTGTCCTTTTTCTATTTTATATTCAGCAGCTCGTGAACAACGTGAAGTTGAAACTGGGATTTTATTTTACTTTCTTTTGACATAAATAATCCTATTACCTGAACTTTGTGTGCATGTTCAAAGAAGTGCACCACCACATTGCATTTATTACAGGCCATCTTCCATTTTGGTCCAGAGGTGGGATCCAGCACCAAAACCCCACTGTCACACTCCACACACTGGCCAATCCCCAGAGAGTTGAGAGAGTGCTGGCAGGAAGGATGGGTACATTCATTGCATCCCATACCTGGAAAAAGGACAAGACGACCAGATTTACTAAAGACTAAAAGTATATTTACCACAGACTGTATATAGAAATGAACGAAGCAAGTGGAGCTCCGAAATGAACCCAATGTGGAAGTGCAAAAAAGTGCAATACACTCGACAGCCACGAGATGCTGGCTCCAAAAATCTCTGGCTCCAGTTGACTTCAGTTCAAAAACTGGTAAAAAACCAACATGGTGATGTTCAAATGCTTCAAAACAGGAGTAAACAAAATAACAGGTGACATCACACTTGCTCCGTCCACTACTATACACAGTCTGTGGTCTGCACATGGTCACTGGAAAATCACTGTTGTTAATAAGTGTACCCAAAGTGTTGACAAAGCAAATTCCTTTAAAGCAGGTACAATGTTAGGACCTTCAGTCTCTCAGTTTTCAGTAAGATTTATAGTTCACTGAATCATGGAAAGACTTTTACCATCCAGCAAAAAACTGTTCCTCTACAAAAAGTTTCAAATGATGCTTTAAAGGTCTTTTCACTTCACCTCACTCTAGGTTTCTGTCCTACCTTTCTTCATGTCTCTGAAAGGTGGGTTGCTGAAGCAGTAGGGGCAGAGGGGGTAGCTCTTCCCACGGGCCCCAGACGTCCACAGCACCAGCTCAAAGTCATCGAGGGGGCAGCGGAGCTCCTTGTACAGCTTGATGGCTCCATTCTGTGGAAGACTGTAGGTCTCATCACAGTGGGAGCAGTGGAGCCTGCTCGGCTTGGCCTGCACACACACACACACACATACAAAGGGTTCATTAGCTCTATTTAAGTCAAAGCTTGTTGAAGAAGAAAGATCCCATGTATGCCAGTGGTACTCAATCCTGGTCCTCGAGGGAACACTATCCTGCATGTTTTAGATGTTTCCCTCTTCCAACACCTGATTCAAATGATCAGCTCATCATCAAGCTCTGCAGAAGCCTGATAATGATCCTGATCATTTGAATCAGGTGTTGGAAGAGGGAAACATCAAAAGATTCAATAAATGCAGCTAAATCCTCTTCAACTTTCAGTCTAACTCCTAAAACTTTGATGATGCTGTTGTTGAAACTGCAGGAAACCAATCGTACGACGTCAGCGCACATGGCATCTAAACGTGTAAGGTAAGATGAGGCTGTGTAGATCCGAGAGGACAAGGTTGGACAGGGTTACCTTGTGGGCTCTGAACACTCCACTTAACTGTCACATGCAACCCACTACGCATATATTCACATGCAATGACACTGAGTGAAAGAGCCACAGCCTCATAATTCATTCATGAGTTGAAAAGTGGTTCAATCATCAGGGGGAAATGTTAATAAAGGAGAACATCAGCTGAAGTTTGAAGGTCAGAGCTCAACAGCCGGAAATCATGGGGTCCACTCCCAAAGTGTGAGGATGGACCGGTCACTTAAAAGTACACAGAGAGACAGAGAGACAGAGAGACAGAGACAGGGAAAGAAAGAAAGAAAGAAAGAAGGATGGACAGACAGACAGAAAGACAGAAAGAAAGACAGAGAGACAGACAGAAAGACAGAAAGACAGAAAGAAAGACAGAAAGACAGAAAGAAAGACAGAAAGAAAGACAGAGACAGAGATAGACAGACAGAAAGAAAGACAGAGACAGACAAACAGAAAGAAAGACAGAAAAAAGACAGAAAGACAGAGACAGACAGAGAGAGACAGACAGAAAGACAGACAGACAGACAGACAGAAAGAAAGACAGAGACAGAGAGAGACAGACAGACAGAAAGAAAGACAGAGACAGAGAGACAGACAGACAGAAAGAAAGACAGAGACAGAGAGAGACAGACAGACAGACAGACACAGACAGAAAGAAAGACAGAGACAGAGAGAGACAGACAGACAGACAGAAAGAAAGACAGAGAGAGACAGACAGACAGAGACAGACAGAAAGAAAGAGACAGACAGACACAGACAGGCAGACAGACAGAAAGAAAGAAAGACAGAGACAGACAGA
>OOFC01046505.1:0-22654 GCA_900323345.1 Pseudochromis fuscus
AGGCCAAAAATGTGCTCCCTCCCTCCCTCCTCCCTCCCTCCCAGCCAGCCAGACACCTCTGGGGGCGTTTCTCTGGTGAATTTCACTTCCTGCTTCTGTGCAGCCCTGCTGAGAGCCATCCCAGAGCCTCCTCATGAATAGGCTTATACGGCTGTCACACTTCAGCCGCTATACTTTTGAATTGTCTGTTTGAATTATGATCAAAATGATTTAATTCTGCAAATGGATTTGATTTTAAAGACCTGCAGCTTTTTTGGTATGTGGCTCCTGTGACTGTGCTACTATTTTTAGCAGGTTGTATATATCGTGGAGATTATTTTCATGCGTGCAGTTTATTCTTAAGCGCATCTTTTGGTGGTAAATATGTATGACAAGCATCGGCGCTGTGTTATTTTCCACGCTATTGTAGTTGTACGCTGTTTTTCCGTGCAGTGTTGAGAGGTGTATAGCATTAAAAATTTGCCTGCGACCTAGTTCCTTTGAAAGGGAGGAGAGAGAGAAGGCGGCATTTTCTTCCAGTGTTCTGAGAAAAGAGAAATGTGGTTCTCACACGCCCACCCACTCGCTTCCTGTAATACCGCCCACTTCCACTGACAGCTCTCTCTCTTTCTCTTAGCTTTTTGTGTTTCTTTTTTCTGCACCATGTTTTTTCCCCACCCCTCGTTTTTTTTTTTACCCTTCCTCTTCTGCGTTTTAATTTGTTTGTTGTGTGACTGTGTGTAATCATACTTGCTAATCCCAACCCTTAAGCTTTGGACACTTACATGCTGTACTTTTTGTTTGTGTATGTATATGAGCTCTGTGTGTGTGTTTCCGTCTGCCTCTAATCCTGACTTGCTTCTTCTCTTTCCCTCCCTTGTCACTCCTGCTCAACTGTTTTTCTCTCCACCCCTCCCTTTCCATCACTCCTCCACCCTCTTCTCTGCTCTCTCCTCCAGGATTCCTCTCAGCCCTCTCCGTTGGCTCTGCTAGCAGCAACCTGCAGTAAGATCGGAGGGCAGGGGGGAGCAGAGGGGGCCCAGGCCCAAGCAGGGGCCCAGCAGATCCAGGTCCAAGCTGGTCAGATCCAGCTGCAGGCAGGTCAGCTCCAGGGTCAGATAGTGGTGGATACAGCTGGGGGTCAAACCCTGGTGCCCCAGCAGCTGGAATTGGTCCCAGCTCAGTTCACGGGGAACGGCTGGCAGATCATTACATCAGGACCTACAATGGCCAAGGAGAACACGAGTCAACCTGTTGCTGTGACAGTGGCCACTACCTTGGCTAATGACAGCTCACCTGGTGGACGCAAGGTGAAGGAGTCTGGGGAATCTGCAAAAGTTTAATTGTATTGATTGTTTGTCTTTTTGTTCATTTAACTGTATTACTGCTCCTTTTCTGTTGCAGGTGAAGGCAGTGGGTGGAACCAACAGTGTTGCAGCCAATCAGCAGCAGCAGCAGTTCCAGATCATCCAGGTTCAGAACCTGCCCAATGCTGGGGGCGGGGTCCAGTATCAGGTCATCCCTCACCTGCAGACGGCAGATGGACAGCAGATACACATCAGCCCTCAGACGGCCTCCATTGGGGCTCTTCCTGAGCAGGTTCAGCTCATCCAGACCCCGAGTTCAGGCCAGACCCAGGCTATCCTCCAGCCAGCCAACCAGCAGGCCATCCTGACAAGTACAGCCAATCAGACGGTCCCACTGCAGATCCGGCCTGCACAGTCGTTCCCCCTTCAGTTGCAGACTCTGCAAGGATCCCAAACTCCTGTTATGACCACAGTACCCATAAACCTTGGTGGCATGACGCTGGCTTTGCCTGTGATCAATAATGTTGGAGGAGGCGGGGCTGTACAGCTTATCCAATCAGCAGATGGCACGTTTTCTGTTGCTAATGGCAACCAGCTTGTGACAACAGCAGTGTCTGGGGCAGCCACTGCTGCAACTGGATCAACAACAGTAGCCGAAGGTGACAGTGTGCCCGATGGGGCTCAAGTGGTTTCTGCAGGATTGGAGGGTGGACCGACTGACACCCAAGTGCAGAGCAGTGAGACGGACTCTCAAAGCCAGAACCAGGCCAACGGGCTGCAGAACCAGACAGATACAGCAGGAACCATCCAGCAGGTGATCGTTGGCCAGGTGGGGCACCAGCTGGTGCAACAGATCCAGCTGCAACCCCAGGCTCAGAGTCAGGGTCAGGCTCAAGGCCAGCAGCAACCTCAGCACATTCAGACCCTCCAGCTGGCACCAGGACAAACCCTGCAGCCCATTCAGGCCTTCCAGAACCCAGCCCAGGTCCTTATTCGTACTCCAACTCTGTCACCCTCTGGGCAGATCACCTGGCAGACACTGCAGCTGCCTGGTGGTGTCTCCCTGCAGGGTGGTCTGGGAACAGCTGTGCCACAGCAGCTGACGTTAGCCCCGGTGGCTGGAGGGACAGCAGTAGGAAGTGGAGGGCTGGTCTCCCTAAGTGGAGCTCCGCTGACACTGAGTGCAGCCCAGATCAACCCGGGGTCAGGAGTACAGACGGTTAGCATCGCAGGACTGGGCACAGCTGGGGTTCAAGTGCAGGGCGTCCCCCTCACCATTACTGGTCTACAGGGTAAGGACTCAATAAGATTAACTAAATGTAAATGTGTAGTAGTCCAGTTCTGATCCTTGTCATGTGGTTGTGCAGACAGACAAAAAGAAATCTAATGTTCCAAGCTTTAAACATCCAGTACTGTGTCACACTACGTTATACATTTACCATTCAAAGCTGAATTATAAGAGGACATCCTGTCCTGATGCGTAATTCTCGATGGTGTTTTAGATGTTGTTGTTTTGTTTTGTTTTTCCCAGGTTTCTGTTTAGACTCTCCCACAGATGACATTGTGTTTGTTCCTTAAAAAGTTTACTCATTTTCAATCACTCTTCAGGTCAACCACAGGGTCAGGATGGGGTCAAAGTTCAGTCATCTCCTGTGACTGTCACTGTTGGCAATGTTGCATCAGGTTCATCGATGAGTCCGGACCAGCTGGGCTCCGTGCAGAGTTCTTCGGACCAGGAGGGACCACCCAGCAAGAGGCTTCGACGTGTTGCCTGCTCTTGCCCAAACTGCAGGGATGGAGAGGGAAGGTACAGGCAGATCAGGGCATGGTTACTCATCCTGTCATCTAAGACACTAATGATTTTGTTTAATCTTGTAAAAAGGGACATTTAGCGAAATTCAGTGAACCTAAAATGTAAATTTGTTATATTCTAAGAGACACAGCTGCTCTACCACAATGAGCAATGGAAAATAGCAACATGTTCACAATGTATGAAAAGTATTATTTTTATTATCATTATGAAGAAAAGTGCATTCTATTTGTTTAGTAACACACCACACCACTCCAGTTCACTCCTAACTCACTGTGTGTTGTAGGAACAGTGGGGACCCCACAAAGAAAAAGCAGCACATCTGCCACATGGAGGGTTGTGGGAAGGTGTACGGCAAGACATCCCACCTAAGGGCCCACCTGCGCTGGCACACTGGTGAGAGGCCCTTTGTCTGTAACTGGATCTTCTGTGGCAAGAGGTTCACCCGCAGTGACGAGCTGCAGAGACACCGGAGAACACACACAGGTAGGAAAAACACAAACAGGATGATGATGTAGGTCAGCCTGGTCCCATCTGTACAGGTGAAGTTAGACAGGTTGTTATCATCTCATTATTTTCAAATTAATATTCACTTTTTGAAATGGAGTGAAACATGCCCACTGCAACATTACAGAAATTAAGGTGGCAGAGAGATAATTGACTTCTGCTTAAGGTCAGCATGTTTTAGAGACAGGCCTTTGTTTTTTATTTCCTCTTTTTAATAAGTTGTTTTTTTAATTATATCTCTGCATGGAGCTTCACCTTGTTAGCCTTCTAATGGGATTAGGAGCAGATCAAAACATTAAAGTTGCTGCATTATGTAGTAAATACAAACTCAACACTTCCACAAACCCTTTCAAATTAAAAGTCCTGCAGTGGTTCAGTGGAGAGAAATCCTTCAATTTTTAACAGGACTTTTATTTTGGAAGATTTGCAGACACACAATATGTGTTATCTATTCCTCCTTGTGTTTTTTTCCTCCAGCCCATTTTTGGGGTCCAAATTTTATTTCTACATACTGACCATAACCCCAGACATTATTAGTAACACGAATTGATTCATCACCAAATTGATTAATCTCTACTTTTTTCTTATACTTAATTATAATAATTACAGACCTTTCTATAACGGAAAGTGACAAAACAAATTACTTGATGCAGCTGAAAATTCACTGTGTCCTCATGATTAACTTTTTTTTCTGTAATCTGTTTTTAAATTTTCTTGTCTTCCCTCCTCCAGGAGAAAAGCGCTTCGAGTGTCCTGAATGCTCCAAACGCTTCATGCGCAGTGACCACCTCTCTAAGCACATCAAGACCCATCAGAACAAGAAGAGCGGAGCTGCGGTGGCAATCATCACCACTGATGACATGGAGGAAGACGTCCCTGAAGGCCTGGGCGGCTCCCCTCAGATTGTTGCCGTAGCAACCCTCTCGCGTGACTCTGACCCCGCTACACCCACCACCTCCAATCACCTGGAGGAGGAGGAGGAGGAAGAAGAGGAGTTTGAATAGGCGGCCGATTCCTGTCTCTCTGTGGAAGGCTGACCTCCTGTTTTTTTGGAGGTCTTTGCAG
Organism: Pseudochromis fuscus; assembly: GCA_900323345.1. Lineage (NCBI taxonomy): Eukaryota > Metazoa > Chordata > Actinopteri > Pseudochromidae > Pseudochromis > Pseudochromis fuscus. Next base: position 4,669 of record OOFC01046505.1, read on the forward strand.
GGACTGTAAAGGTGGTTACGTTTCTTTACTTTTTCTTTTACAATTTTACATCATTTTAAAACTTGTTCGCTCATGAAAAGGGACTCAAAGGAGACAAGATCGTGCAATGAACAGAAACCGAAAAATATAAACATCGCAATCTAAGAAGAAGAAGAAAACTAACACATATAATGATAACAAAAAATTTAGACTGAGTGTATGAAAGGTTAGTTTGGCATTTATAAAATTAATCTATATTAATTCCATGTGCGGTGGGGATAGGAATGTAAGTAGATTAGCACAAGACAGGGGGACCTGCTGAATCTAAAACCATCAGACGTTGAGAGGCATTTTCCTAATCGCAACAGAATCTAACTCTATGCACAAAGTTGTGTTCCTGTTTCATACCTGTCAGACATTGCTGAGGGTCAATCAAGGTACAGGGCTGTTGCAGAGCAGTGACGGAGCAGGGGCAGTCTCGGGATGCTGTGTGTGTGCGTGTGTGTGTGTGTGTGTGTGTAAACGTGACCTGCATGAATGAGTGTACACATGTTTTCCCATGCTGTCCTGCAGAGGGTCTACCTAATTTGAGTTTTATTCATGGTTCAGGTTTAGTCCTCAGATCAGATTCAGGTGTTGATTCTTTTGTGACTAGTCAACGAATAAACGAAGATAGGGGATAAATCTAAAAGAAAGAAAGAGTAGAAAAAAGCACATATAAAAAGATTTATAAATAATGCATTCCTATTGAGGCGCAGTGGCCATTAGTAAAAAAAAAAACAAAAAAAAAGGTTTCTATAGAGAAAAACAATCTAGCTTTCTACAACTTTGTTTGTGTAGTGAAAGCAATACTATAAAGACAATCCTAGTGAAACCATGTTTACATTGTCAGGGGAAGTTTTTCTCTGTTAACAAAACAAGCCAGTTCTCTGTAAGATTAGGGAAGACATCTAAAGACAGTGCTGTCATCTGAACAACGAGACAATACCTGGTGGTAGGTGTAACGGTGGGTGTTGCTTGTCAGGTGGCAGCACCATCACTGATGTTGCTTTTTGCTTTCTGTGCTCTGGTGACCACCCCTTCCCCCTCCCCCCCCACACCTCCACCTCGAACCCTGCTACATGACCGATGTACCACAATTGCCTTAACACAAGCTGTCGTACAGAGGGAACTTCAGAGTGAGGTGGACGGAGGAAGAGGGCGGCTCCCCTGCGTTAATAGTGGGGGGCGTGGAGAGCAGACCACAGCACAGGCAGGTGAAGGAAGACACAGTGATACGAGCTGTGGGTGGGAGTGGGTTGGGCTTTTTAGCTGTGTGGATATTTTGAGATGTTTTCTGGTGATGTTGCTCTGTGTTAGTTCAGTGCGTACATTCTTTTTGAATTAAGAGATACTTTTATTTTATAGAATTTATCAATTGTTTTAACCCCGCCCCCTTCAAGTATGTTAACACACAGGACCCCACTGTGTATGGCTAATTTATTATTTATCCTTAATTTGTAATATTTGCCTTTTGCTGGACTTGTATTTGTGTGCGTTGATTCTAAAGGTCGTGTACAGCATGTTTGAGTTTTTTGCCGTAGTGCTGCTTCTCTCTTCTTTACTCTTTGTGCTTCAGTTTTCTTTTTTCTACGTCTGACCATTGCTGTTCATTTCTTCTTTTTCTCTTTGCGCCATAATGTGTTTTTGGAGAAAAATAAATAACAAAAGAAGAAGAAAGCAAAAAAAGTTACTATTGTTTAAAGTTAAAAAGGTTGATACCAAACAAAATTTAGATGTTTTTGGTAATATTTTGTGTGACAACCAACTTTTTTTTCTTTGATATTTTGTAGTGACATCTCATTTGTAAATCTTTTTCTAAAGATGTTTGTTTGTCTCCATGACATTTGATAATGGGTTTTTGCCAGGTTAGCCTCAAAGGCTCCAGTTTATTGATATTTTTAAAACTGGTTTGTACAAATGTGTTATGTCAATTAAGAAAAAAGAAAAAAAGACAACTTCAAGCAGAAAAAGATGCTTTGCCTGCATAACACTTGACAATAAAGTGATTCTTAAAGTGAGTCTTAACTTTCTTTCTCATGCTCTGGTATTTGTGTGAATCAATCAGGTGAAAATGGAAAATACAATAACAAAAAACAATGGATGAACATAGACTGTGTACAGATTTGACAAAACTAATGTGGACTCACATTTTGAAACCAGGAGTTTGGTATTTGAACGTCTTGTTGGTTGTTTGGAGCCAGAAGTGACCATATTTGGATATGAAGGGAGGAGTGAGGAGGCGGGTCTGAGCCTTGAGCCTGAGGACAATACACAATGTCAGGGTTCCTACACAAGTATGGAATTTGATTTTATAAATTTTCAGGTCTGGAAAAGTATAGAAAATGAAAACTAGTGTAGGGAAAAAATATTCATTTTTTAAGAATAATGAAAACAAACATTAATTCCATCATTTATTTACACGATACACATCAATTTACTCAAATGTCACAAATTATTTGATTTTTTTGTTTGTTTTTACCAAGAATTCTGGATATCATGGTCTGGGAAAAAGTGTGGGATTTTGACATTTCAAATGTGTGGGAACCCTGCAATGTGTATAAGACTCTTTTTGAAGCCTAATATCTACTTAATTATGTTTTTGTTTTTTTTTTAAGATGGACCAGATCACTGACTCGAAGAGTTGGTTTTAGGTATTGACATCAGAGTGAAAAAATGAGTATTTCATGGTTGAAAATGGTGATTTTTGAATTGAAGTCAACTGGAGCAGAGTGGAGTTTGCATGTTCTCCCTGTGTCTGTATCTGCGTGGGTTTTCTCCGGGTGCTCCGGTTTCCTCCCACAGTCTATGGGATGGAAGCACAACAATGTTTACACACTGTACACTTTGAACTCTGCCTACACACCCAGAAACACACACCAGTGTGTAACTCCTTGTGCCTCTCTGTCACTGGGTATTCTCTCTCTGGTGTGACAGAGGTGATGATGGAGAGTCAGCTCTCCCTTTGGGAACAATTACTGCTCCCAGTTACTCAGTCTGTCACCAAACACCCAACTTGTGACCACGGAGTCACGGGACAATCTGTTGCCGCTCAAAAATCACACACCTTTGACAGAGTTCTCCTTTGTTCAACAGATAATGAGCCAGTAAACTGTAAGAAACATGATCTATTCATAAAAAAACAAAAAAACAACAAAAAAAAACGCCTTAAGAGAGGTTCAGCAGGGATTCAAGTGGGGCTGGTACGAGTTCACCACCAGGGCACTCTGTCAGGTTTACAAAAAGCATCACGTAGTAGGCAGCTCACGGATACGTTTGACATGTCTCCCCTTTGAAGCACTTCAAAAACACTTATATATCTACAACCCCACCGCACCCTCAGGGGCTTTTGTGAAGTTTTTCAAGAAAAATTAATTTTAATGTAATGAACTCTCAAAGTATCAGGACAAAAACAGATTATTTTTGACATCTGTGGAAAATGAAGGAAATTAAAGTCAGCCTCTGTGCTCAGACTACAGGTGTTCACCAGGAGCCTCTCGTTTATCCAGAGTAGTGTTTTTGTAGGACTTGTCTGTTGATCTTTATCGTGATCATGATCTCAGAGACTGACACTGATGAATAGGACATTACTGATTAAAGCTTCACGACAGAGCTGTATCATTTGTATTTGTTGCTCACACTGAGAAGCAGTGATATTTCATGCAGATCCAGTGACCGCAGGTTGACCTCTGACCCCGCTGTGACTCCTGCCTGCAGCTGAATTTCCTGGCCATTACATGCAATCTACTGACCTCTGACCTGGCCCTGACCCCACTCAGCTGGGGAAATGACACCAGGTACACAGCAGCTACAAAACACTCACAATGCTTACTTGCTCTGACTTGCCTGGAGCAACCATTCAGACACTTGAATAAACCATAACAGTCAAGTGCTCTTCCCTTAAAATGACAGTCAAGATTTTCCTCATTAAACATGCTGTGGTAGAGGCTTATTTTGAGTAAGTTTATGTTTGTACTGAAGAAATAAATAAATAAAAAACTCTTGCCCAGAAATATCTTTCTGGAGAAGAGTGCATGGGAACCATGATTTAATGACCAAGTGAGCAATTGTTTGATTTTTGGCTGGTGTGGCCAAAAGAAAAACCTTGAAGCTCCTGTACAGTACAGTACACCGTAATAAAAAAAAACTACATATTAAATTCTATAGTATAGTCTGTCAGAGAAGCATCTCCAGCTCATTAATGTCAGTATGTAAAAAAAAAAGTGTACGGTCACCCAAAAATGTGACACCACAAAGTTCTCCAAGGTAACTCTGTGGTTTTCACGACATTTGATTTGTTTCTCTTAATTTCCAAGAGTTTTCCAGGACTGTAAAATTGGTCTAAACAAGAATTCAAGGTTTTCCAGGTTGTGTGGGAACAGGGCTCACACACACAGCAAAGTTCACATAGGGGTCAGGACCTGACTGAGTGTTGACATTTAGATTGAAGTGATGTAAATCGGTGAAGTAAAGAGGTGACCGTGCAGGTAAAGATTGTGAATAACAACAGTTTGGTATGTTCCACGTATAGTCTGTAAACAGAAACAGACGAAGCGACCATGTCTCAAAATTTAGGCCAATGCACAAGTGCAAAAAAGGTGCAATACTCCTAATGACCACTAGATGCTGACTCCAAATGGTTCAACTCAAAAATCCTCATTTTCAATCACGAAAACTCTGTCAATTCATTGTTGATGTCATTAGCTAAAGTCAACTCTTCTTCTTAAGTGATCTGGTGGTCCATCTGAAAAAAAAAAAAAAAATCTAAATTGAGTATATATGAGACTTCAAAGAGAGTTAGTTTGATCAACAGGTCTGGTCTCCAAAAGGACAAACTTGGAACTTGAGTCACATACACACTGGGCAATGTCCTTGGGTTCAAAGGTCAGACCCGCCTCCTCACTCCTCCCTTGTTAACCAAATATGGTCACCTCTGATTCCAAACAAATCGCTACCCAGTTAATTTGCACAATTGTTTTAGATAATCATTTACATGGTTATTACTGTACAGTAAGTCAAACACATGTAGCTTGTCCAAATACTTCTGTCCTGGACTACATTTTGAGAGGAGGGGAAAAAAAAACACAGGGGAAGTTACATAGATGAAATCATTCTTTATTATCACGTAAAGTGGATTACAAAGAATGCTGCAAAGTTATTCAAGTTTAGAAAAGTAGTTTGTATAAAAGGTCTTGTTTGTATCCATTACACAGAACTGAAAAGGTTACATTTACCCTAGTCATCAAGAGGATTAAAAAAAAAAAAAAAAAAAAAGGCTTTTGTTTGTCTAGTGGGATAAAAAGGTTGATCTAAACCTAAAAATGTGCATTAAAATGATCCTACAGTATTGTGCAGCACCCGATCCTCCTCCAGTTACCGGCTGTATGAGCAACTTCTTCCATCTGCTCATTTCTCTGGACTTGACTGCAGCTCCTTCTGAATACTGCGAGAGAGAAACAAACTGAGTCTGAATAATTCTCAGGAGGGTTGCACCTAATGTTTATCATCATTTTTGAACACTTCAGTCTAAATACACATTTTAAAAAACACAGCTCACTGTCCTGACCCAAAGTATCAATGACATGATGAATAAAAAAAGGAGTAAATTCTCACTGTTTATATCAGTTATTCATTTTCTGTCCATTAGCTAATTACTTTCAGGGCTAATTATTTCTGTAGTGAGATTCAACTTGTGAGCATCAAGTGAAGCCTTTTCAGAAATGCTCACTTGACACATGAATGTATTAACGGTCATCTGTAGAAGTGGATTGTTTCTCAAAGACTCCATGTTCAGTGCAGCAGAACAGACCGTGCACATGTTCCTAATCAAAAACAGTAAAACAGGAATGAGACGACCTACCTCTCCAGATACTCGTGGACATTGTCGTGGCCGTTGTAGCGAGCCAAACCCACCAGGATACCGGTGGCACAGCGGCCCTCCTTCTTACGACACAGACTGCAGTTACACACACCCCGACAGATGGGACACGACCACGTCTACACCAGGAAAAAAAAAAAAAAAAGATCCAAAATCATAGTAAGTACTTGGGCAGTTACTCAGTTATTGTTTGTTCATCAGCACATTCAGCTGGGAATCAAAAAACCTGGGCAGTGCAGTGCAGTACAATCTCAGCTTTAAACTTGAATAAACCAAATAAAGAATGAGTGAAGTGGACAGTTTTTGATCACAGACCAACAACCCTTCACCCTGCAAAGCATCATCATCATCTTCTTTACACTTGGTTTTAAGATGCATTTTAGGAGATCGGATTATACACTAGTGTTTAACATACACAGCTTACATACACAGAAGGCAAAATAATCGGGCGGCTGTGGCTCAGCTGGTAGAGTGGGTCGCCTATGAATCATAAGGTTGTAGGTTCGATCCCGGCTGCTCCTGACCACATGTCGAAATGTCCTTGGGAAAGACACTGAACTTTAAGTTGCTCCCAATGGTAGCTAGCTCTGTAGCCATGGGTGCATGAGTTGCCTTGTACAGCGCTTTGGGACCTAGCTATATAAATTTACTCCATTTACCATAATTCAACAACTACTGTACATGCACATGAGTGTAGGAAAAGATGAAGGAGACTAAATGCAAGAAAAACAGTGTCTTTCGGTCCTGCGTTGACGATGTATTTTCTGTAACATCAGGACACACGTGTCCCAGATCATCTCCACATGCGGTTTGAGTGATTGGATCTAAATGGGTTTTGGTGGCCATTTACACTTGTCTTCAGCGATGTCCACTTGTGACCTGATCACCTGAGATGCATCTTAAAACCAAGTGTAAACAGGGTCACACTCACAGATAATTCCATCTCAATCTCCAGACTCTCAGTCAAATCTGAGCCACATGTGAGCTCATTAATGCAGAAGCACAGCCTGAAATGATGCACAGCTGCCCAGGTGACACTGCACATTTGTGGCATTCAAATGTTGACACTTTGACAAGCCCACATTCACATGTTTAGCATCTCTGTATTATCACTGACCGGGTCGAGCAGCACGGTGCGTACGTTCTCTCCGTAGCGATTCTTCAGACACGGCCCACAGAACTGACCTTTGCTCCCCACACAGAACCCACTGCGACACACTGTCTTTGTGTCCAGAGTCTTTTGTCGGCACTGGTGACACGAGCTGCCCTGGAAGAAAATAAACACAAACACACACACACACACACAGTGAAGAAATGCACCATCTCAGAAAACCTGATAATATAAAGCAACACCAACAACACTAAATAGGGAAAAAGGCAGACATGACTCACATTCTCCTTGTCCCAGATCTTGTCTTTGCTGCGGTATGCTATGTTGTCCAGGTCTTCTTCGGTGATGTCATCGACTGACCTCACCACATACCGGCTTCTCCTGGAAGTCTGGCTCTTCCTCTTCTTCTGTCCATTGCCCACACGTTCCTCATCCACCTGCTCAGTTGCAACCAGCAGATTGAAGGTAAAAATGAGAAGTCACTATTTCCTGTTACCTTTACATCCACAGGAGCTGGTGATGTGTATGCGGCAGCACAAAGTGTAAAGTGTTTGTTGCACATCGTACCTCCACCAGTCTCCTGATGTCTACAGTCCTGGGGCTTCGGCGATGAAGCGGCTCACTCTTTTCCTCCACCCCAAAGTTCTCAGGAGGGCGAGCCTTACGGGACGGGTTCCTCCTTTCTGACCCAATGTCTGGTTCAAACTTGCGTTTCCGTGGCGTTGCCGGCTCCAACACCCGTTTCTTCTTCTGCAGAGACAAAGCAAAGCCAGTGTGTACATATCAAAACAGTAAAAGACAAAAAAAGTCCATTAAAAAAATATGCTGTGTTATGAGAAACTGGTGCTGGCATGTGCACTCACTGGTGGGGTGGTGGGTAAAGTCAGGTCTGCCATGGTGCTCAGATCAGCAAACAGCTTCGCCAGCTGAAAAACAACCAGAGAAAACCGGAGTCAAAGATGTCTGACAGGGAAGATACAATTCAGACGTACTGATTGCTCATTTCTGTGAATATGAAGACGAAATACAGAAAGGTTGTAGGAGTTCATTACCATGGCCTTATTTTCTTTGATGTTCTTGTCTCTTTTCTTTAGGCTCTGAGACAGGATGTCCTCTTTGTCTTCTTCCTCCTCCTCTTCCTTATCCTTCTTCTGTTTCTTCGGCCTTCCTCTGGCTCTCAGTGAAGGAGGATTTTCTTTAACTGTCTTTTTGGCATTTTTCACTGTTGATTCCTTTTTGGGGGTAGACAGTCTTTTCATGGGAAACCTCAAGAGCAAAATAAAAATATATATTTATATATTTATATTTAAGTAATCAAAAATGCTGGGCAACAAGGGAAACACATTAAATCACCTGTCAAGTGAAAGGTTGACATTGACAAAAAAAAAAAAGGTGCAGCCTCTTATTTTTAGTTAAATTTGAACTTATTTGCTCATTTACAAACACACACACCTCAGGGCTACTAAAAGACTCCTCCTCTTTGGAGGCGGGGCATCCTCGCCATCAGAGTAGAAGCCAGTGTCCACATCGCTGTCCTCTGAATCAACCACCTGAAGAAAAGCAGACACAGTAAAGCATCCAGGCTGGTGCTTGAGCTGCAGCATCACAAGCATTTCGGTATTTAATGTTGCATACCTTGGTATTTTGCTGTTTCTTACGTTGTCCTCTGTCCTTGTCTTCCTCCTCATCCTCACTGAAACCTTCAAACTCCTCCTCCTCGCTGTCTGACTGGCTGAACAGACGAGCCAGTTCAGCGGTTATAAACTTGGATTTGAAACATGGAGCCTGTTGGCAGACGTTACAATCATCAAAACATAAGTTTTAATTGAAACAATGAAAAATAAGAGGGTGTAATATTTTTCATGCACACAAAAAGGCCCAGAAGATAATTTCCCCAAATCACTTTTTACTTCTTCCACCAGAGGGAGCCCCACTCCACCAGAGATTATCCTTCAACACAAAGTAAAAAGTTCACCCGCTGTGAGAACACTGAAATTTGTTCAGCTGTGTCACTTCACAGCTTGTCAGGATTAAAAAGAAGTGGGGCTGGTGCTGAGGAATACTTATCTTCTTGGGTTTACACTGACAGATACCCGACTAAACCCAAGGACATCCTTATCATGACAGGCCTTGTGAACCATGGCAGGGCAGAATGATTTAAAACCAATGACAAGGTGAAGTGGAAAAGGAACACACACACAAACCCTGTGTTTTGTGGACCCCAGCTTTACTTCCTCATTGTTTGGGGTCCCACAGAGCCTGGTGCTGTGAGCCTAATAAATAATAATTCACCCATTTCCGCTCATATTTAATTTCCATGTGCAATGAATGGGATCAAACACAAAGTCAAACATGGTTTTCCCACCAACTGAGGGGTACTTTATGTTTTTATTGTATGTGCTATCCAGGAAAATAAAAGTATGCATTGTGCATTTGGGTGAATATTTAAAGCACGTCACCCTCCATCTGACTTAGCCAGATTTTACAGTAATGGGCTTGAGATCCAAAAAAGGCCAAAAGGATAATTTTTTTCAAACTAATAAACCAATGTTGTTTTTGTTTACAATTTCTTTATGTGGCGGGGAGCAAGACCAACTTCTGAAGCCCTCTCTCAGTCTTTTCTCTACTACATGTGAGATTGTAATTCATAACAGAGCAAAACTGATTCACGTTGTTGTTGATGCAGCTGACCTCTGACCTTTCAGGACGGCAGACTGGATCCACCTCTGAGGCTTATTGACAAAACACTGAACCCCTGCACGAGGTTACTGTTCAGGCATTAACCCCAATGATCACATGTTAGTTCGCCGGCCAACGAATTGTGAAGTCGCCTCTCTCAGAAAAGACATCTTTACAGAGTCAGGTCGGCCAAACCAACAATGTCAGCAGAAGCAATGGTGTTCATTCTGACTCACGGTGGGTTTTCTGTACCATAAAACACAACACTGAAAAAGAAAAAATATTTATACGCACTATTAGTCCACTTACCTTGGACGTGAGGGTCATTTTGTGCCGTTTTTCTTAGTAACTTTCCGTCCAACACAAAGTTGTACCTTCTTACATGAAAACCAAAGCTGAGAGGTGGATTTAAAAATCAACCACCAGAGAACTACGGTGAATACAACACTGGGGGTTTTGCTGTTGGTGGTTTTATAGCTGAATTTATACTTTACTCTATTTGCTGTCATTTTCAGACTTACGCAACGATTTGTGACTTAAACAAATTCCTCGCTCTCTTGCAGATTGTATTAAAGGATTTTAGAGCTGTTTAGGAGTAGTCTCTCTTTTCAATTCCCCCCGTCTCCATAATGGCGCAGTCCACACTTTCGCGCGAAAATGGCTTGTGGGCGGGGTTAGAGCACAGAGACCACTGTGCCTGAAGGCGCATGAGTACATCTCAGTGTAAACTTAAAATGTAACGTATACTGTGTATGGTAACGCCACGGAACTACAATTGTGCAGCACTTGTATTTCATTTCGTTATTTAGTATTTCCATTTTGTGTGCCAAATATTCACATTTCCTATGTAAACATACAAAAAACATACACATGGAATACTGTGCAATAAATTCAGTGTGCAACTACCAACACTGCTGTGCAATAAACTCAGCTTCCAAATGTTCAAATGTGCAGTAGCAAACCGTGCAATGTCCTAGGTGTAAATTATCTATACACACACACACGCCAATTTTTCTGCTACAGTCATATTTGGAAGTCCTTCTATATTGTGAGTTTTTATATAAAATTGATAAGCCATAGATTTCTATACATATATTTCATAGTTGTGGTGATTTAGACATGCAATATACATTGACTTGTAAAATGATTAACATTTTGCTGATGATATGCTCAGTCAGCTTTATTACCTGTAAAGAAATACTTTGGCATTGTTGTGTCACTATTTTACTTCAACACTTCTTTAACCAGGGGACTTTCAGGTGTAGCATTTGAGAGGAGTTTATGTAGGTGATATTCAAGATATTCTTTAACTGGTGCCCCTGATCAGCCATACATCTATCAGAGTAGGTAGTAGTAGGTTTATTATAGATTTTGTATTGTCTTTATTTCTCTCTCGGTTTTCCCAGAACTATCTGGCTCCACCAAGAATGAGTCTGGCATGTAACCCCCTGTGAAAAGATAAATTGTAGTTTGTGTCTCAGGTCAATTGATTGTGATTGAGATTTCATATTGGAAAAAATATACAAACTAGAGTTATGGGCCATAGGCATGCCTGGACTCCACCTACTATTGTCTGTTGCATCAATTTCCACCGATTTAACTTTCTGAATAGGTGTGTCATTACACAGCACCTGCATCACACCAAGCCTGTCTGCCATGTGTGCCTCACTTCCCTTCATTTCTGCTTCATCCTGCACTGCTGTTTAGATGTCAGACCCCTGCTGGGTAAAAGACTCATTGGGATGACTGCAAAATGATAGGGGGTTTACTAGCATCCGGAAACCATATTGCTGCATCATGGGTCTACCAATGACCATGCCTCCCACTCACATACACACTCACATACACATGCACACACTGCACATGGCACAGAGTTTACCGCTTAATGTCAGATGAACGCAGCTGGCCTGAGACAAAGACAGCTCTCCACACACTACAAAATTGCTCTGTTCTCCCCTCCACTGACACCAGAAACTCACAAAATGTCTTTCAAATGTCAATGTGTCCTCTCTATTATTGCCATTCACTTAAAGGTATCAGTCCCCTTAAATGAAGCTCTTGTTCTGCGCTGTTCAGGGATATATAATTTGTACTTTGTAGTACTGCCTGTTTCTTTTCTTGTAAGAATTAGATCAGAGATTTTAGTGTTGTTAGAAGCACATATGGTCATTTAACTGAGAGCAGCCACATTCCTCAGTGTCTGTTGACATAAGTTGAGTGTATACCCATCATATCTATAATTTTCCTCACAGATGTATGAGTTCATGTAGTTGCATAATATGTGACAGGTCTGCTCTGTAGAGGGTTACACTGGTTGTTAATTTCAAACATTTTTTCTTGTGTTGAAAACAGCCTGATGGCCTTGATGCTGCTCTGACTCACAGCACAGTGATCAGGTAGAATCTATGACTGAAATGTCATCCTGTTTTCTGTATGTAACCCCGCTTCTCTTAAAAGTTCATATTTATACCAAACTGAAAGGAGATTCCTATTACAATATCAATATTGTTTTTGAAAGTTTTTTAAATTGTGTGTAAATTTTGTTTTGATAAATTCTGTACACCCAGCATCGACACAAAATGAAGGTTAGTGGAATGACATAGAAATTCATTTGCATCTTTATTGTGGAGACCTCATGCATTTCAACAGAGCATCAGGTGTTGCATATGCGTGTTGCACAAACAGATGGATAAGTTACTGTACAGAGGACGTCACTCCATTTCTTGTCAGTAACATTGTTTATGTGTACACAGTGTTCACATTCTCGATAGTTGTCTGGCTGTCCTGTGCTCCAACAGTCAAACTTCACTGCTGAACCATCAGACCACATCCATGTGCCTTCTTTGTGGATGTCACTGAGTCCAATCCAAGTGCGTCCCTCAGCGTGGTCAAAGTTCCTAATCAGAGTTTTGACAAAATTGTCTTCTTCCAGGCTGTGGATGGACACCAGGTTGGCTCCCTCTGCCACACAGAGGATCTCTGCATCAGCCCAGGTCATGTGTGTGGCTATGTACTTGTAGCAGCGGCCGTTGAAGCTGTACCAGAAGAGGGGACAGTCACCACGTTGTAGGGTCATTTTAAGGTCATCTGAAGCAGACGTAGCACCCAGAGCCAGACCAAACATGAAGAGAAACAAGATCATGGTGCGAGCTGCTGTTGTTCTGCCGGAGCTTGTCTTCACCATTGGATGTCAGCAAGAATCCTGCAGCGACATGTGGCAGGACACGTTCTTTTATATCCTTCAGAGAGGGTGTCGCACTGTTGGTGTGATGTCATTGGTTCAATGCACTAGGCAGAAACGTTATCTGAGTCACAAAAAAAACTCTAATTCATTCATTATAAGTCTCAGTAAAGACAGCTTATGAAAGACGTGAATTTTGTTATTTTTTCTTCAGTAAAATAATAAATACAGTTTCTTGTTGGTATCCAGTCTGCTAGAACATTTGACACCTCAAGAAACAAATATTACTACAGTGACCTGCTCCTCTGCAGCTGTTAAGTGGCTACAAAACAAGACAAGACAGCAAACAAGTTAAGTTGCTGCATTGTAGTTTCAAATCAGAAGCATGTTTTCTTCCTAATTATGCACTTCAGTGTTTGGATAAATATCACTATTTTTATTTTAAAGATACATTATATTTCTTTCAAACCTGAACCTCCATTAACTATTGAACAATTAAATGGTTAATGGAGAAACAATGATATTTTAGGGTTATTTAAAAATGGAATTGGAATTATTTAAAATATAAAATGTAGCCTTATAGGCAAATCAAACAGCCTCATGCTGGTGTCATCATTGATTTGACACCAGAATTAAAAGACAAGCATCGTCGCACCGATTCACTCTTCTGCTGCCCTCCAGTGGCCACAAAACATAACAACAACTAGTTTGACGGGTCAGCATCAAAATACTTTTCTTCATTTGAACACACAAACTAAACTACTAAAGCTGGCACAATCAAAGTAAATAACATTTGTAGATGCAGGCCTGTACTTTTTGGTAGTGAGGTTTACATAAGGAGTTTTTTTTTTCCTCTCTTATATGTCTTCTTTGAGATATATAACTACAAACATGCAAAATTGCTTGGTAGATTACACAATTCTGCAAATGTGAAAGCACTGTTTAATTTTTTTTATTACTTTCTGAAAATAGCTAAAACATTCAGTGTGGTCAGTGCCCTTGATCAGGGATTTGATGAAATTATCTCACTCTGCATTAAATCAGATCATACATATGTGGTTACAGATTTGCAGCAGAGGCTGGTGTAGCTTCACTTCCTGGTCTGCTGTATCAAACACAGCACCCAGAGCTTGGCCAAACGAGAGGAAGAACAATATTGTGCTGGACTGAGAGTCTCTGTTTAAGTCTCTTAAGTACATAAAATCATAAACACATTGTATGTATGAGTTTCCCCATTGAGAAGGTTGTGAGGGATGAAGACTCAGAGCTGTGTTAATGGTTCCTCATATATGTAACAATGGCTCCAGGACAGAGATGTACCATAACCAGTGTACAAGTCTGACAAAGCTGGGGACAGTCTCTGCAGCCCATTATACTCTATGAGTTGCATATTTGAAATACTTAAAGAGACTTCTTTCTTCCTAGGATAGATATGATGGACGTGCTTAGAGCCTTTTTACCTAATTGGCAAACTACTCTGAGAGACTTGTAGGAGACACATGTCCCAATTAGCTGTGCAAACCAAACAAAGACTTAAAATCATCAAGAACCTAGTAAAACAGAAAAATCATATCATCCCATCTGTTGACTTAGCAGCATTAGAGTGTGTCCTTACAGCTGGAATTTTTATTTGTTTCATGATGCCAAAAGATTTTAACAGCATTGCTCCACAAACATGTGAAGCAACCAACTTCCCACAGTCAGGATACCTGTTGTTAAAACAGTTAATACGACCTCATGTTGGTTTCCCTCCACTACAACATCTGAGACCAAATGAAAGAATCAAACATCGTCACACTGATATATTCTCCTGCTGTCCTCAGTGTGCACTGTTGTAACACTGTACGTGGCACATAAACAAAATATTGTCTGTTGGGACAAAAAACATAGCTAAAGAGGGAAGTTCATTAGAAGTGTTTTGCAATAATACTAATAATAATAATAACAATAATAATAATGATAATAATGATAACAATTATAACAATGATAGTAATAATTAGGATACCAACAGAAAAACAAGGGAACTTAAAGAAGTCACACCTGTTTACTGTTCATCAACAGCTGTTGACATTTGACACTTTCAGGAAATAGTTACTGTTTGTTTTTCTACCTAATGAAATCATAAAATGCTTAACAATATAATTGCAGTATTATAAAAAAATAGGCCTGCATAGCAGAAAATGATAAAAGAAAGAGAAAGAAAGAAAGCAAGAACACAGGTTGTACATTAATCATTGGTGGTAATTTATTTATATGCACTGAACAGTTTATCATACTACTGTGTGACAGCTGGAGGTCTTTCATGGATTCAGGTAAATACTAAGGACTGGTTTGCTGAACAAAGACGTTGGTCCAACAGCAGCTGACTTTTCTGTTCAGTCCTCTTTAGATGTCAGTTGTAATCAATGCAAAGCAAGTTTATTTACAAAGCACGACTCATACACAGAGCATTTCAACGTGCTGTGCAGACATAAAAAAGAAAATTCATTGAAGACACTACAAATAAAATACATGAAATCAAATCTGCTCAGGATCTTACAAAGTAACTCTAACCTGACTGGTTATACATGGATCAGAGGTTCATCAAAAATGACAGCAGAAGAGAAATATTTTGATCCTGTGGACAAGACATAATATTATTATCTAAAGCAGTAACATGTTCAAAACTGCCTTGATTAAGTATATTCTTATTAAAAGTTGAACTATGTTTCTTTCAATCCTGAACATTTTTCAGTGGTTAATAGAGAAACAATAACATTGTAGGATTACTCAAAAAATACATTGGAAATATTTCCTTTGTTCCAGCATTGTTATTGGTTTTTCCAACATTCATGATCATAAGAGAATTTGTGTTTTTAAAAACAGACATTTACATCTTGATTTACAGACTTCATTTGTTACTACACACTTGTAAAGTCACTGAGTTGAGATATAATTTCACTGGTTGCTAAGCACAAACCCTCCGAGAGGCACAAACAAAAGCAAATGTGTATGTGCAATGTTTGTCATTCCACTTCTTTGTTGTGCCATGGTTGGTGTGTCCACAGTGTTCATGTCCATTACCTTTACCATTGTTTGGCTCTCCTGCATTCCAGAAGACAAACCTGACTTTAGACCCATCAGACCACATCCATCCTCCTTCCTTGTGAATGTCAGTCAGTCCGATCCAGGTGAAGCTCTGAGCATGATCAAAGTTCTTGATCAGAGAGTTGACAAAATTGTGTTCGTCCACACTGTGGATGTAAGTACGTAAGCTCATAAGTAAGCTTTATTTATATAGTGCTTTTCACAGACAAGAGTCATAAAGCGCTTTACAGTAAAAAAAACATTCAAAAAAAAAGAAAGCATAAATAAAACATGAATACATATAAAAGTAGGCAAGCATGTATAAAAACAGTCAAATATAAATACAGTGTCGAAAGAAATTAAAAGAAATATAATATAATAATATCATACATCACCCGGCAAGAATTGATTAAAATGCCTGTCTAAATAAATGAGTTTTTAAATGGTTTTTAAAAACATCAACACTGGTCAGGGAATGCAGGTCAGAAGGAAGTTGGTTCCAGAGGCGCGCCGCGGTGACTTGGAAAGAGCGGTCACCCCGGGTTTTAAAACGTGCTTGTGGGACCATGAGCAGATTCTGCCCAGCTGACCTCAGGCTACGAGCTGTGCTATAAGGCTTTATTAGCTCAGAAATATAGGCAAGAGCCTGACCACGGAGGGCTCGAAAAGTCAGCACCAAGATTTTAAAATAGACACAGTACATGACAGGGAGCCAGTGAAGGGACTTTAAAACAGGGGTGATGGGGGCCCTTTTGTTTGAGCTGGTCAACAACCTTGCAGCTGAATTTTGTACAACCTGCAGGCGTGCCAGCTCTTTTTTATTTAGGCAGGTGAAGAGGCTGTTGCAATAGTCCAACCGCAAGGACACAAACACGTGTATGATCATTTCGAGCTCAGTTTTAGACACCAAAGGCCTGAGCTTGGAGATGTTTCGAAGCTGAAAGAAGCAGTTTTTGACCATCTGCTTAAAAATATTCTAGCGACATGTCTTTATCAAAAAAAATCCCAAGATTCCTCAGTTTAGCTTTCACTGAGGAGCTCAGGTGACCTAAGTGCTGCTTGATGGTGGTGGTAGCACTGTCCGGGGCAATAATGAGGGTCTCACTTTTGTCAGCATTCAGCAAGAGGCTGTTGTCTTTTAGCCACTGCTTGATTTTTGCCAGGCAGTTGGCTAAGGAGCTCAGTTTGTGAGCCTCAGAAGGCTTAAAAGGAACCCCGACTGTAACGACAAATCGGTCTAGAAATACAACGGTAGACCTTTACTATTTGAATACACTGACAAAAATGTAAAAACATGTCTTTTAAGTTGTAAAATCCGTTTTGTTTATAACATAATTTAATACATGTTGGCTGCCATTTTTTCAGATGCGCAATGCATTCTGGGTTGTTGACGTAGCAAGGTTGTCACCGTCTCCTTTGACCGAGCCAAGCTACGAGCGAAGCGAACCACGTCGGATTTGTTGTTATTTACATTAACAAAATGGGGTTAGATGATACAGGGAGATCTGTGAATAAATTGGAGAACACGTTTCCTTAAATTCTTTATTCTTTGAAAATTTATAGTAAATACAAAAATACCGTGAGATAATATGAAACACATAAGTACCTTGGACAGCGGCGGACCTAAAACTGAGCTCTTTACAGCAGACGCTCTCTCTGTCAGTCACCATCGCGGAGCAGCGGCCACAGAGACACCATCGACAACGACCAACTCTCTCTTCCTCGTGTTCAATTTCCTCTCCATTTTCACTGAGGGAGTCATCATCACTTCCCTCGTGTCTTTGGTCCCGCTGCGGCTCAAATTGAAAGGGCTGAACCGAGTTTATCGCTGCTAACAGTTAGCCGCTACAGCTCAAAACACTGGTCAGCCGAGTACCACCCACCATTTGACGTCATACCCAGAATGCATTGCGACGTAAACAAACATGGCGACCTCCGTGCAAAAAATGTTTCTACAAAAATATAAAAACTGGAAATTATTTTTGACAATTATATCCTATGTTTATGTTACTGGCAGCAAAGTGAATCATATAGAGCAAACATGTAATTACAG
>OOFC01046507.1:0-11982 GCA_900323345.1 Pseudochromis fuscus
GCCTGAACCAGTGTGAAACCCACTACAGCCTGAACCAGTGTGAAAACCACTACAGCCTGAACCAGTGTGAAAACCAGTGCAGCCTGAACCAGTGTGAAAACCACTACAGCCTGAACCAGTGTGAAAACCAGTGCAGCCTGAACCAGTGTGAAAACCAGTGCAGCCTGAACCAGTGTGAAACCCACTACAGCCTGAACCAGTGTGAAACCCACTACAGCCTGAACCAGTGTGAAAACCACTACAGCCTGAACCAGTGTGAAAACCACTACAGCCTGAACCAGTGTGAAACCCACTGCAGCCCGAACCAGTGTGAAAACCAGTGCAGCCTGAACCGGTGTGAAAACCGGTGTGAACCGGTGTGAACCAGTGTGAAAACCGGCGCGAACCAGTGTGAAAACCACTACAGCCTGAACCAGTGTGAAAACCAGTGCAGCCTGAACCAGTGTGAAACCCACTACAGCCTGAACCAGTGTGAAACCCACTACAGCCTGAACCAGTGTGAAAACCACTACAGCCCGAACCAGTGTGAAAACCAGTGCAGCCTGAACCAGTGTGAACCAGTGTGAACCAGTGTGAAACCCACTGCAGCCTGAACCAGTGTGAAAAAAAGTGCAGCCTGAACCGGTGTGAACCGGTGTGAACCAGTGTGAACCAGTGTGAACCAGTGTGAACCAGTGTGAACCAGTGTGAAACCCACTGCAGCCTGAACCAGTGTGAAAACCAAACACTGTTTACACAAGTGGATGTAGCAGCTGGGTCTCAAAAGTGAAGCCAGTGCAGAAGTGCAAAAATGTGCAGTGCTCCAGATGCCAGTTTGAGGCTGACTCTAAAAAACTCTGCCTCCAATTGATTCATAAAATGTACTGACTGAGTATTTCAGGAGTGAAAATGACCATTTTTGTACTGGAGTCAGTTGGAGCCAGCACTGAGTGACCACCAGGAGTATTGCACTGACATTGGTCTGGTGTTCGAGCCCCGCTTGTCCATGATCTCGACCTTCATCAGAATCCAACCGTCCACTCACTGTTTCCACGTTCTCTCTTCTTCGTTTGCTGTTCAGCGTCTGCGATACTGAAGCAGGCTGAGGAGCTCGCAGCCAGATATCCCAACACCGTCCCCATCACGCTGGACGTCAGCAGCCAGGAGGGACACCTGGACTCTCTGGTCCAAGATCATGACCTGGTCGTCAGGTACGGCTCCAGTCCTCGTTCCCACACACACTTTAAGACTTTAAATATTCACCATTTGAAATAAAATAATCAATTTTACCCTGTAAAGTTTTCAACTAGAAGTGGCTGGTTAAAAAGTTGAGATGTGGGAATCCACCGGTCACACATACAGGTGGTCAAAAACACACCACCATCACACACACACACACACACTTGATTCAGCAGCCATTTGTCTGACCCCGCCCCTCTCCTCCCTCCACCAGCATGCTGCCGTACGCCTTCCACCCGCTCATCGCCAAACACTGCATCAAGAGGAAGGTGAACATGGTGACAGCCAGCTACCTGAGTCCTGCCATGAAGGAGCTGCAGAGCAGGTGAAGACCAAACACACAACTACTCAGGAAGATTACATTTTAATCAAACTTAGTACAACTTGTTTTGTAGAGTCAACCATCGTTCATATCAGGATAAATCATTTACTACACAGATGAAACATGTAGCAGTGTTGTTATGAAGAACAGTTTGTTGCTGCAAAATCAGAACAGGTCAAAGTCAATTAAGTGTGTGTGTGTGTGTGTGTGTGTGTGTGTGTGTGTGTTAGTGCGGAGGAAGCAGGCATCACCATCGTGAATGAGATGGGACTGGATCCGGGCATCGACCACATGCTGGCCATGGAGTGTATCGACCAGGCCAAAGCTGACGGCTGCACTGTGAGTCAGCACACACACTGTGATTCTGTTCAGGTTCACATGATCAATGACTCAGCAGAAGATCAGTGTTTGATGGCAGCTTCACAGACGACCTGCAGTGTCTCAGACCCTGCTCGTTCACCAGCCTTTAGTTCTGAAAAGTAAAACCAAACATAGACTGGATCCATGCTAACATGATGTCGCCTGCTGATTTGTGGATTTACATCATGAATCCAGGAGTTTGGTATCTGACCATGTTGGTTGTTTGGAAACAGTAGTGACCATATATGGACATGAAGGGAGGAGTGAGGAGGCGGGTCTGACCATGGAGACCACCAGATCTCTGAGAAGAAGAGTTGACTCATGACATCAGAATAACTTGTGGAAACAATGTATTGATGAATATTTCAAGATTGAAAATAACCATTTGGAGTAAGCACCTAGTGGCCGTTGGTGGTATTGCTGTGTGTGTTTCTGTATACACTCTATGGTCCCCACAGACTCTGTTACAAACTTTACAGTAGAAATAAACATGTTTTACAGCCTGGTCTCTATGGCTAATTTCCCCATTCATGACAACTGAGAAAAAAAGTTATAGATCCACCACATTGCTCCTCCCTCTCATCCAAATATGGCTAAAAAAATGAAGCATCCGGTTGCTGATCTGTGAACTGGTGCTATGTTCATTTCTGAAACACAGTGTCTGAGTTAAACCAGAGAAGAGTCAAGATTTTGTTCCTGTGTCTGGGAAATAAAGCAACAACCGTACTGCCAAACTCTCAGCTCCGACATGTTTGTCCACAAACCAAGGAGTGATGTCACCGTGGCTGTGTCCATCCTTCATCTACACCACCCTGTGGTTAAAATGATCTGCTCTGTGTTTACAGAGAGGTTTTGATGTTGTCAGTGTAACTCTCCGTTCTTCAGATTGACGGATGGCCGATGAGCTGACAGTATGAATCTTGTTGTGCAGGTGGAGTCCTACAGCTCCTTCTGTGGTGGTCTCCCTGCTCCCGAGTGTTCAGACAATCCTCTTCGCTACAAGTTCAGCTGGAGTCCGTACGGCGTCCTCCTCAACACCATCAGCCCTGCGGTCTTCCTCCGAGACAACGAGGTACAGAAGGACCATTCATTTTTCTGTCTGATCACTGCACCTTCTGTCCAGTGGAGAAACTGTTTGTGTGTCTTGGAGGTGGTGAGGATCCCGGCTGGAGGCTCTCTGATGGACTCCACTGTGCCCATGGACTTCCTGCCGGGGTTCAACCTGGAGGGATTTCCAAACCGCGACAGCACCAATTACTCTGATTCGTACGGCATCCAGACGGCGCACACTCTGGTCAGAGGGACGCTGCGATTCAAGGTGCAGCACTCACTGTGAAACCTCTGCTCTGCTGTTTACACTCTACAAGTCCAGCTGAAAATAACAATGTCTTTTTAATCCTTTTACATCACAGCTCTGCTCATATTGTTCATACTTAATGATTGTAGCCCAGAAGATTCCAACAACTTTGTTTTTATTTTTGAATTAAAGTTCAATCATTTTATTTCATCGTTAAAAAAATATATTTTATATATAGATCCATTTCAACCAATAGCATCCTTCCATCCACCTGTCAATCAACCTCAGAATGGTTAGTGCGTAGTATAAATGTGATGCAGTAACGTAGCATGTAGGCTACAATGTTAGCTAGCTAGCTGTGGTGTTTTGTTGTGTTTCAATGGTCCAATCCAACACATCCTGTTGATCCTTCACGCCGGGCTTACAGCCACACCACCCTGTCCAAGCCTGGTCTGACTTGATGTGTGGAGCTGAGCAGGTGGGGCGTGGTCAGTACTGGGGTGGAGACTGTGGGAGTAGCAGGTGCTGTGGGCTTAACAATCTGGGGGTGGTGGTTGAGTGGGTTGGGACCCTGAAGGTCGCCAGTTCAATTCCCAGCCCGGACAACAAATATGGAGTGTGGACTGGTGGCTGGAGAGTGGGCGGTCCACCTCCAGTGCACTGCCAACATGCCCTTGAGCAAGGCACCGACCACACTCACCATTCAGAAACACATTCACCAGTGGAAACAGCCACTGGGAGCAAAGCTCAGTGTCTTTTTCAGACACATCAGCGTTTGGACATGAGGAGCAGGGGATCAAACTACCAACCTGCCCCCTCAGTAACCTCTCCCCCAGAAACCAAACTGATGTCTGACATTTACCAGGTCAACTGATGTCTGTCAATAAACCAATCATTCAAAGTTTACTCCATATGTGGTGGAGAAACATCTGCACAACTTTTCTGATTTAAATGAAAGGGCTGAAACTAACGACTACTCTGATTGTCAATTAATCATCGAATATTGAAACGATTAGTTGATAGTTCACATAATTATTAAAAGGCTTTTATTTAGCTCTTGGCTTTTACATTTATCCTGAGGTTGTTTTAATTAGCTTACAATTGATAATAAAGATGAACAATGGACACTTCTTCAGAAATCCATCTTTTAATCTGCTGCTGGTACAGAAGGTGAATCAGCATCTTCTGCTGCCATATTGTTGCTGCTGAGAGCTACTGCACATGTGCAGCTCTGTAGGAAGGAAGGGAGACGCCTCAATAGGTTGAAAAACACGTCTGGTGAAAATAGTCGACAATTAACTGTTTTACATTATGTTACAACTATTGTTATTATTGACTTTGGTCAACACTGACGACTAATCACACTTACAGGCTTTCAAATCCAAAGGAAGACAGCCTCTTGGTCTCAGATCTGTAACGTTGACATATTTTCTTGGTAAATCTGATGTCTCCAGTATTTTTGTTTCTTTTGATTCACTTCAGCTCTTGTTGTGTCCCACAGGGCTTCTCCAAGGCCATGAGTGGTTTTGTGAAGCTGGGTCTGATCAACAGCGAGCCCAGCCCCGCCCTGCAGCGCAACTCATGTCCAGTTCCCTGGGTGAGAATCTGTTTTCACGTTGTCTGAAAACACCGAGAGTCATGGTTGAAAAGCAGCCTCTGAGCTGTGCTCCCTGCTTCACTCTGCACCCCCTCATTCAGCTGAATGAAACAAGATGTTTGCACCTCATCCACTCGAAGCTTCTGTCTGTGGAAGTGGGAAGAGTCTATTACTGTCAATAGCTGCTTATCAGCATCAAGGCTGCGCTGAGCCGAGCCTCTCTGACACTGATGAGAGTTTACAGCAGATAATGTTTGTCCTCTTTCATCCTGTTGAGATGAAAAGGGAAGCACAGTGCTACAAGCTGAGGATGTGTTTATCAGAAATCAGAAGATGATTGGCAATTATAAATCCTGAGCCTTTTATTTCTAAAACACTCAAAACATCTTTTTTTTTCTGGAAGTGAGATGAATAGCAGCTCACCTACAACATGTAGCCCAATCTAAGAGGTCACATGGAGCTTTAGGAGGCAGTTCAAGAGGTAAGGATGAGGTTCAAGGAGGTAAAGATGAGGTTCAGGAGGTAAGGATGAGGTTCAGGAGGTAAAGATGAGGTTTAGGAGGTAAAGATGAGGTGAAGGAGGTAAAGATGAGGTTCAGGAGGTAAAGATGAGGTGAAGGAGGTAAGGATGAGGTTCAGGAGGTAAAGATGAGGTGAAGGAGGTAAGGATGAGGTAGGGGAGGTTCAGGAGGTAAGGATGAGGTAGGGGAGGTTCAGGAGGTAAAGATGAGGTTCAGGAGGTAAAGATGAGGTTCAGGAGGTAAGGATGAGGTTCAGGACATAAAGCTGAGATGGAGGTAAAGATGAGGGCCCGTATCCATAAAGATTCCTGGTACTAAGAGTTGCTCCTAGTGGCAAACTTCTAAGAAAATGCTCCAAACCATGATGTTATCTAAGAATTTCCCCTTAAAGTTGAGACTAGATCGTGGTAAAGATAGGTTTTCATGAAGAACCTCAGTCCTTCAGAGACGTCCTGAGGTGAAATGTGTTTGGAGTCCAACCCAATGCCATGATCACCAGGAACAAGAGTTATCTCAGCCTTAAGGTTTTTACCAACTAACACACATGATAAAGATGTTTTTCTGATCCTCATGAATCTAAAAGTTTGGATGTTGTCCCACAGTGTGGAGAAAACTTAAGAAATGGTTGAAACCCTTTGTCTCTCCTCTACAGAAAGAACTGCTCTGTCAGCAGATGGGATTGTCTCCATCCATCTCCCAAGATGCTTTTGAAGCAGCCGTGTACGAGCGCATTGGACAGGACGACTACAGGATGGACACTCTGAGATGGTGAGAGACCAAACCACATGTGTCCTCCTCAGTCAACACATTTCTCCACAAGTCATTCTGATGTCATCAGATAAAGTCAACTCTTCTTCTCAGAGATCTGGGGGGAGGAGTTAGGGGCGGGGCTAATCTGATTGACAGGTGGTCCATCTGAAAATCATTTCATCATTTAGGAGATATTAAGCTGAGAGAAGGGGAGGAGTTAGGGGCGGGGCTAGTTTGATTGACAGCTCTGGTCTCAAATGAGAGCAGCACTGAACTCCAGTCTTACACACATTGGACAGTGTCCTCAGGTTCAAGAGTCAGACCCGCCTCCTCACTCCTCCCTTCATTTCCAAATATGGTCACTTCCTGCTCCAAACAACCAACATGTTCACGTTCAAATACCAAAGTCTCAGCAAGGGGTGAAACAGCAATAATAATAATAATAATAATAATAATAATGATTATTATTGTTTGCACCTTTCATACATAAAATGCAACACAAAGTTCTGTACAATGATGGAATTAAAGTCAGCTGATCATTGACTTGTCCTTCTCAGGTCTGAAGTCTAGATGCATAGTGTTGTCATGAACCACAGACACCTGCAGAGTACCAGGCCTAATGTGGATCAGGGACTGATTCCTGCTGGACACAGATGAACCACAGTTACCATTTTATCCGATCTATGCTGAGAAACATGAGCCCAACAGTCTTGATTTCACCAAGATGCTTTTTCAACTCCCACAGAAAGTCTGTCCAAGGATGAAACCTCACGTCCTCCTATGTCAGAAACACCAGTGTCACCACAATAGTTTTTCTCTGTAGCACAATCATGGAGAAGAAGCCTCCAGAGTTACTGACCAACCAGCTGAAAGCTGTGCTGAATAACCTCTACACAGAATCATATTCAAAGGCTAAAGTGCAGTGAGATGCTTTCAGCTTTGTTTGGAGTAGATTCATTGAGCTGCTTCCCTGATATCTACAGAGACTTCCCCAGTTTTTTTTTTTTTCTGGTGTTGCTGGTGACCTCCAGTGAACCAGTAGGAGATGATCGTAGTGTTCTTGAAAGTGAGCAGTTAACTAGTGAGTTAAAGTGTCACTTGGTCTGAGACCATTTCGGCTTAGCTTCATCTGTTCTGTCTACAATCTGTTGTTTTAATGCTGCTCTACATTTAATGTGCTGCATTTCTGTGGCGTGTTTGTACCACGTATCATCCTGCAGGATCGAGACTTATAATTATAATCCTACAATTTCTGTGATCGTGGACAGAAATGGTGGAGTAGGTCTTTAAAAACACAATCTACTGATGAACTCAGGATATCACAGAAACTGTTTTCATGAAAAAGCAGCAGGTAAATCACCACACTCCCCCCAGCTCCTCAGAAACAGGACCAGGATGTTGTAGCGGCCGAGAGAGACGCCTGATAAAAGCCTCTACATATAACACTCACTCCTGAATACAGAGCAGAGCAGTGTCCAGATGACTTCTCTGTGTCCTTTCCTTCATTGTCCGTACTCGCTTGTCCAGTTATGTCTCGGTTGTCTCCTGGAGTCTGTCCAAACCTTCAAGTCCTGAGGAAAAGCAGTGTCGTGGTGCATCAAGGATTTAAGGTTATTTCTGTTGAATTTGAGGACATTTGATGGTAAATGGACTGCACTTAGATTTCACTCACCTTCACTTCTTTGATCTCAAAGGGCTTTACAGCGACCTCCCAATTTATCCATTCACGCACACCAGTGGAAACAGAGCTAGCTAAGATTGGTAATAACTTAGTGTCTTGATGGAGACACTTTGACATGTGGACAACCATCGAACCACCGCTCTAACAACCCAGCTGAGCCACAGCCGCCACTTTATTCATTAGTACACTCTCTCTGATGTTAACATTAGCCAGTGGTGGACAGTAAAGGAGTACATTTACTCAAGTACATTTTTTCAGTATCTGTACTTTACTTGAGTATTTGTTCTTTTGGAAACTTTTACTTTCACTCTGCTACATTTCAAAGACAAATATTGTGTTTTGGACTCCACTACATTCCCAGGAAGTGTGTGTTACTTACTTTATATACAGTCTATGCTGCAATGTGTTTCAGGCAGTTTGTCCAGGTAGAGTTACCGTCGCACAAATCAGCAGGAAGTGACCGGCAGCAGAACCGAACAATAAAGAGGGAAGACAGGAAACAGCTCGGTTTGGTCATTTTACGTTTATTTTTAAAATGCTAAACAGCATGTTAGCATGTTAGCCTCTCGATGGGAAATTTGAAAACAATAAAGCAAAACCAAACAGTCACCAACAAAGTATTATGCACACTCTACAGGAAGGAGTTTTCTTTTCATCAAAGCCCTTTCAGATTAAAATACCACATTAACAGGAAGCAGACGTTAGTCGGGGATTGACTCGGACACTGAGAACAATACAGCAATGTACTGATAGTAGAAAATGTACTTTTACTTTGTACTTTGGAATATTCAAGTATTTTTAAATGTAAGTACTTTAGTACTTTAACTTGAGTAACATTTTGACCAAAAACTTTTATTTGTAGTGGAGTAAGATTTGACCCTGAGTATCAGTACTTTGACTCAAGTAGTGAAGTTGATACTTTGTCCACCACTGACATCAGCAGGAAAACAGGTCGAAAATGGGAAAAATGGAATTAGAGAAAAAATAAAGGGGATTACACAGAATCCTAAGAAGTCCAGTTATAAAGAAAATGTAGCTGCTGTGTTGGTTTTGTTTCCACAAAGAGGTTTTTGGATGTAAGCAGCTGCTCTGCAACAGTTTCTGTTAAAGCAACTGTTCATTTGATGGAAAGAAACGGTCCAGGTCCAGGTCCAGGTCCTGCCAGTGCCCATTTAAACCCGGTGCTGGATTCCTGTTTTTCCCCGAGTCTTGACTGTGAGCCACTGAGGCAGAAGTTAGCGTCGTTCACGTTGCTAACAGCAAGGCTGAGGCCGCTCCTCTCTCCACGAGCTTTTCACTTCCCTCCCCGACGAGGACGCCTGAAGTGGTGTAGCGTGCACAATCTTCAATTTAAATTAACTTTTCCAAGAGTCTCTTCAGACCAAGGCCTCGTGCCTCCATTGTTCTCGTGCTGCTGGCGGCAAAGGGAAGAGGGCCACGTCGGCATTGAAATGTAAATTCCTCCGACGGTAAAAGTGAACTGTTGGAAACATTCCATCTGTGCCGTCGGAGGGTAAAAAGCCAATGCACTCGCAGCTCAAATTGAATGACTTGTTGTTCATTTATTCAATTCACCAGCAAAGCAGCCACAAAAAGCAACTGCTCATCTCTTTAGATTTAGCCAAGGACGTGTGGGCCGCAGCACCGCCGGCGTATTACAGCATCAGAGTAATTTTCTTTGAAGCTTTTAATATGGGTTTGTAAAGGTTTTACTTTATTATGAGGAAAACATCTTGTTTTTTTGGTCTGTGCAGGTTTGGGATGCTGAGCGACGAGTCAGTGCCTCATGCAGACAGCGTTCTGGCTGCTCTCACTAAGCACCTGGAAGCCAAGCTCTCCTTCGGTGAGGACCACAACCACACAGAGGATTTGACTGATCACAATGCGTCTTGGTGTATTTGGTGTTGTCCACTTGAGATCCGATCTCTTGAGACGAAAGTGTAAACAGCGTCAATGTCATATTAGTGCACACACTGATGGTTTCTCTGCTGTGGTCAGATAAGGGCGAGCGAGACATGATCATCATGAGGAACGATGTGGGGCTTCGACACCCGACTGGCGAGCTGGAGACCAAACACATCAGCCTGGTGGTGTATGGCGACCCCACAGGCTTCTCCGCTATGGCCAAGACCGTCGGATACCCAGCAGCCATTGCAGCTCGTATGGTCCTGGATGGTGAGTCACATCATCCGTCTGTCAAGCTAATGATAGCTTGTTTGTCCTATCCATACACTGTATATAGACATGGACAATGCAACCAGTGTAATACCACCAACAGCCACTAGCCCCAAAAAGTGTTGGCACCAACTTCAATCCAAAAATCCTCATCTTCAATCCTGAAATATTCAGTCAATACATTTTCTCCACAAGTCATTAGATGAAGTCAACTCTTCTTGTGGTTAGTTTAATTGACAGGTTTGTGGACTCACATGTTGAAGCGAGGAGTTTGGTATCTGTGGCCATGTTGGTTGTTTGGAGCCAGAAGTGACCATATTTGGATATGAAGGGAGGAGGCGGGTCTGACCTTTGAACCTGAGGTCACTGTCCAGTGTTTATGAGACTGGGGGTCACCGCTAAATGACCCCCCCACATCACCTTTTAATCACTGGAGACTAGAGCTGTCAATCAGACTAACCCCGCCCCTGACTCCTCCCACCAGATCGCTGAGAAGAAGAGTTGACTTTATCTAATGACATGAGTTTTTTGGAGGCATCATCTAGTGGCCACTGGGAGTGTTGCAACTTTTTTGCACTTCATTGGCCTCAGGTCTAAGCCTTTGTGGCACTAGATCCATCTTTTATCTGCAGCCTTTGGGAAGCTGTAGAGACCTGGTCAGTATTTGAAACATTGATTTTTGCTGTCCTGATGTAAAGCTGAGGATGTGAACTAATGTTTGAACATCTGTGTTTTCTCTGTAGGTGAAATCGCATCAAAGGGTCTGGTTCTCCCAATGACCAAGGAGATCTACGGGCCGGCACTGGCCCGGCTGAAGGAGGAAGGACTGCAGTTCATCTCCAAGAGCACCCTGCAGGAGTAGAGCAGGTCACTGGCTTTACATCCTGTTTAAAATCAGCTGCTTCTCAACAGCTTCATCTAAACTGTTCACACGGACTCTCCTGTGTGCTTCTAGTCCATGTTTCAAATTAGATTTTAATCTCACCTGCCAGCCTGGTAACATTAATATTTATTAATATTTCTAAAAAATACAAAAGGTAGAAAAGGGAAATGTTTGAATCACCAAAAATATTTTTATTGTGCTTAAAGGAAACTTTTGAAAAGTGTTTAAAGTTGGTTGTAGGTCAAAACTCTGCCACAGCAGCTGGTGATGGTTGATCCTGGAGTCAGTCGGTTCACCGGGCTCGACCGTCAGCGCAAAGTTCTTCTGTGAAGATGTGTGAAAGGTCAAAGGATCAAACACTATTTTAGGCATTAAAAGTACAAATGGTTTCCAGAAGTGGGTAAAACTTTATCTGAAGTGTCGCTGCTGATCACACGTGTGGACACGACTTCAAAACAGAATATTCTCACATAATAACAGACAATCAGAGCGTTGCTACAAATCCGTCCCAAGGTTTTAAACCCAAAATGAAATGTCAACTCTTCCAAGTTTTGTTGAACATTAGCTTCTTCTGTCAGTCTATACAGCTAATGTTAGCTTATCCAGTCAGTCTTTCAATCAGTCGATCAATCAACCATCTTTATTTGACATCAGCCACAGCTGATCTAAAGTGCTGTACATCAAAAGCAAATAAAATTGTAGCTAACCTTAGCTTATTCAGTCAGTCTATGTAGCTAACGTTAGTTTATCCAGTCAGCCTTAGTAGTTAACATTAGCTTATCCAGTCAGTATACACAGCTAATGTTAGCTTGTTCAGTCAGTCTGTGTAGCTAATGTTAGCTTATCCAGTCAGTCTGTGCAACTAACATTAGCTTACCCAGTCAGTCTACGCAGCTAATGTTAGCTTATCCAGTCAATCTTCATAGTTAATTGGTAGCTTATTCAGTCAGTCTGCGCAGCTAACGTTAGCTTATCCAGTCAGTCTGTGTAGCTAACGTTAGCTTATTCAGTCAGTCTGCACAGCTAACGTTAGCTTATCCAGTCAGTCTGTGTAGCTAACGTTAGCTTATTCAGTCAGTCTGCACAGCTAACGTTAGCTTATCCAGTCAGTCTGTGTAGCTAACGTTAGCTTATTCAGTCAGTCTGCACAGCTAACGTTAGCTTATCCAGTCAGTCTG
>OOFC01046509.1:0-14689 GCA_900323345.1 Pseudochromis fuscus
TGTCCAACAGACACTTATCCGTGTACGGGAGCTTCTCCAGCTTCAGCAGAGCAATGTCGTTCTCATAGGTGGTGGGGACATAGCTGCAGACACACAGTTGTGCTCAGGTGTAGATGTGGTTCAGGTGCAGTTGTGGTGCAGTTGCGGTTCAGGTGCTTTGTACCTTGGGTGGATGAGAACCTCTGAGACAGGAACAATGTCGGTCGTGTTTTGAGCTCGAGACTTTTTCCAGAGAGAGAACTTGACTTTGAAGGCGGTGGGATTGTTCCTGTGAAGAGATGCTGCCGTTAACTGACGTACGACAATGACCTGTTACTGCAACTGTTCATGTATGACACGGTGTTTACAGGACACATATAGTGGGGTCATAGCTTGTGTTTGCCTGGTATCGGTTGGTTCCTCGTACCTGACGCAGTGAGCGGCGGTTACGACCCAGCAGCCTCCGATATAAGCTCCTCCACAGTCGATCCTTCGGTTATCCTCCAGAGCGATCTGCCACTGGATCTGAGTCTGAGGGAGGACACGTTTTTGCTGGAAATATGTCACGATACACAAGGTAGAACCTCTGGAAATAATGTTTCAGGTGAATGTCTGAAGACGAGACTTTGGAAAATATTTGGAGGTAAAGGTGCAAACATGAAGAGGTGTAAAATATCAGTAACGAAAGAAAACCAAACAATTTGTGGTTGGGGTGATGTCGAAGTTTTGTGAGGTAACCACTGGAAGTGTCTTCAGGTGTCAGTAGTTCCATCGTGGCTGAAGGTTCTTTGACTTTCTCCATCAGAAGACATCAGTCTGGGGAACCTACAGTAAGAAAGGATGCTAACAATAAGACAAGGTGTTCGGGACTGACCGGCTTTGCTGGGACTCCGCCCACCACCCGCTTAACTCGGCTGGTCCGCCCTCGGTCCTCCACCTCCACGTCGTCCACGGTGTCCGAGTTGGGAATTCCACAGTACAACTTGGACTCCAGGTACGCTCGGTCGACCCTGGTTTCTGAACAGGAACGGAGTCGTTGAAGGCTGACAAAATGTGATGTGACCTGACGCTCGGCTCGGACTTTACAGAGTAACATGACTTTTTCCAGCCGCATGTCAGCGTGGATCGGACCCTAACATTGGCTGATAAAGGGGTACCACTGAGGATTTGGGTTTGTTTTGAAGATGTTGGTTGTGGCCCAGAATTAGCAGAACCGCATCAAACCATTTCCACACAGCTGTGACTAATTAATCTCAGATTTTCTGGAATTAGTTGTGTTTCCTGCATTTGATTGCAGCTTTAATATTTTGTTACTTTTTTATGTACCCAACGTAAAAGGTTGGTGTTTAGACGACGTACCGTTTCTGGGAGAGACGTACTCTGAATGAAAGAAAAACAAATCAAATGTCATCATCACAAACAACAACAACAACAACAACAACAACAACACAACCCGCCGGCATGAACATGTCTGTTACCTAAATTATTCAGCTGTTGTTTCACCTCCTCGGGTTCTGCAGAACAACACAAATATGTTTAATGTCACTTTAAAAATTCAGGACCTGTGATGGACTGGCGACCTGTCCAGGGTGTGACCCCGCCTCCCACTCACTGCCAGCTGGGATATGGTCCAGCAGACCCTAATTGAATAAGTGCATATAGATGATACATGGATGTAAAAAGGTTGAGTTGTTCCATCCTTGTTCCTGCTGGAAAGGTTCTGGTTCAGGAGTTGTTTCAGTTTAGTTCCCAAACTCTCTTTAAAATTCATTTACATCCAAACCGATGTTCATAAATACACTGATGATGTCCTGTTCCAGATAAGAAATAACTTGGAGTAAGGGAAGGACTTATGAATCCTTTCAGATTACATTGATGTCGTATTGTTCACCGACTGAACAGTGTTACAGAAAAGTTACAAGTCTCTTTATTTTATATCAAATTTAAACCACATTTACTTCACATGACTTTCATCCTCTTGTCCAGAGCAAGTTCAACCAATAGCATCCTTCCATCCACCTGTCAATCAACCTGCTGTTAGCAATGTTGGTTGTGTTTCAACGATCCAATCAAATTGCTTCAAACATTTTGTCCCACCTCCATATCCTGTTTTTGTTGGACATACGTCATGATGCAGGAGTTAGATCCTCTGCTCCAGGTGGAGTTTAAACTTGATGGAAGTGAATGGGAGTAAGTGTGTTTTGTTTCTTACGGTGCGTTGACGTGCGCTTCACTGATTCATCGTCTCCGTCCAGACAGTCGATCTGTTTGTCTCCGACGGCGTCTTTGTGCAAACAAACACCCGTCTTGCAGTGGAAAGCATCTTTCCTGCAACCTGACAACAAATGATCGAAGTGAAAGCCGGGACACACTCGGGGGGGGAATAATCATCCATTTGTATCTACGCATGTGTTTGCTTTACGTTTGCAGCACATCTCGTCACTCCGGTCGCCGCAGTCGTCGACTCCGTCACACGTCTGGTTCAGAGAAATACGTTTACTGTTCACGCAGGTGAAGTCGTCTTCCTTCGCTGCAACAGAAAAGCATGAAAGTAAGACTTTAAAAAGAGTTTGAGGAAACTCAGGTGTCCTGTAGATATGATCCTGACAAAATGTGATGGAAACAGTTATGTTGAATCGGTACATACAGACCTTCAGGTGGTTTTAATTTGTTGTAACAGGTTGCCGTGGCCACCATCTTTTCGCTGACGTTCACCTTGTTGTAGATTTCGCACTCGGCCAACGAACTCTCGTAACCTTGGCAGCGAACACTAACACAGCTGTGTGGAAGCTTCTCGCTGTCGGTCACCAGGGAGTCGTACGCCACCGAATCGGCCGACACTGCACCCCTGTACGCACGATATGCAAATTTAACCAAGTTGTTGGTTTGCTGTTGGTGTGCATTGAAGATGTGCTTCTCACAGTGGATGGTCCTGCTCCATGCACGCCACGTTAGCAGCCGCCATGTCCCACAGCTCCTGACAAACCAGGAGGTTCTCACCACCTCCAGACCTGTCGGGCAGGAAGATCTTGACCACTCCTGTGTCTTTGGCAATCCAACTCCTGAACGTTGGGTGAACGTCTGTAGCGAGAGAAACACAGAAAGGAATCGATTACAGGTTTGAAAACCAAAAAGTATCATAAGGTGCTGAATGTATCTGCTAGAGCGAACCGTCGCAGGTTTCCCCGAAGTGGGACATGGCAGATTTCTTGCTTCGACACGCGAGCGCCATCACCTGGACAACACACCAGCAACAGGTTACGGCACAGCTATGAACTCACCAGCCACTCAGTGAGGTACAGGTGGTCGATATCCAGTGCTTCACAAAGTTACCTGGCAGTAGGATCGGTACCTCCTGTTATTACGGCCACAAACTGGCGTCATCCCGTCAGCCGGACACAGATAGGCTGGTTTGCAACCGCAGTGTCCTTCAATGCAACGTTCCCACGGAGGGCAAAACACCAGGTCACATGATGCACGAGTTCGCCTGATGGATGTAGAGCAACAGGTAGGACCAATCATAGTTTGAGTGACAAGTTTCAGTTTGGTTTCTCTTTGTGAAGGATCCCGACACAACTAACTAAATCATGCAGTCTTTCTAGTCATCAAATCCACCCATAATTAACCCTGCGAAGTCAGGAAAAAAATAAACTCACTGTTTTTCCAGACACACAGTTGGACCCAGAAACTCATCTTCTTGTTTAGCTGCTTTGGGGGTCATGGTGGTCGTGGTTGGTGGTTTCTGCTGGTTTCTGGGAGAGGGATCATCATCATCTGCTGGATTCCACTGGAGGATCAAATAAAACACAATCCAGTTAAACAGAAAAGACTGTGTTCACTTAAAAGTTAAACCTCTACACAGATGATACACAACTTTACATTAAAGCTCTTTCTGATATAAAAAACAACTTAATGTCAAAATAACACATTTTACACACTATTAAATTAGTGACTGAGATCATCAAGTTTGAATTCATCGAGCTCTGCATTGATTCTCTACGAAGCTTCAGCAACACTATATGCTAACTGTACCATCTATCACAGATACAGGTGCACATACAGCATTATAATCTACTGTGCAGTCCTATAGTATTAGCTTTTTTCCTTCACAAATACAGCTATATCTAATACTTTTACAAATACATGTTGACAGCTAAAAGTCTTTGATAATCATGTTGACCGTCATGTCTGTCCTGTAAAGTTTGCTTCTTTTGAATCCTTGAAGATGACATCACTAGTGGTATTGTTCACTTACTTAACAATGTTAGCTAAATGTAAGCTAAAAAAATTACAAAAATAAGTATCATTCTGTCACCTATGTAGTTATTTGGTAACATTAGCTAGCTAGCCATGGTGGGGTTTTTTTTGTTTCAATCAAATTGTTCCAAACATTTAGTACCCCCTACATATCCTGTTTTTGCCACAAATACTACATCACAACACAGAAGTTACATCCTCTGGAGATGATGTTTCAGGTGAAGTTTATGAAGCATTTAATAAATCCTGTTTTTGACACTTTGTTGTTTGACAGAAGTCCCACTCACCATTAAAGGAGCTACTGTCAAACACCCAAACATAGAGTCGAAGGACCAATTGAATAAAATTTCAGAATAAAACTCCTACTCACGGCTTCAGAGTGAATGATGAGAAGAAACAGCAAGAGAAGAGAAAGTGGTTTCATCCTGACAAACAAGAGCTGGTTCAGATTGTCACAAAAACATAAAAACTCCAAAGAACAATACTAATGATGAGGACACAGAAGCAGCTCCACTCTGGGACAAGGGAACCGACCATCTGATATCCCCTCTGTCCACCATCCATCAATCATTAGCTCGTCAATGTGGACTCGTGAGTAAACTGATCTGTGATATCAGTCAGAGAGTTGTTTGTGTGGGGAAACCCAGATTCTCGTAACAAACATGAATCATATATCGTGTGGATTTGACTGATCTCACACATATTTCCACATGAAGTACAAACATTTACGTTAAAACATTTTACTGTCATAAAACCAGTCGAACCAAACAGTTTTCTTCTTCTTGCTTTGACAATAAATTCTGTTTCTGAAGCCCATGAAACTTGCTAACTGCTAAAGCTAAACGTTTCAGGAAACCTGTTTGTTGCTTGGACGGGAGTTTGGTATTTGAATGTGGCCATGTTGTTTTGTTGGAGCCAGAATTGACCATATATGGATATGAAGTGAGGAGGCGGGTCCAACCCTTGAATCTGAGGACACTGTCCAATGAGGATGAGACTGGAGTTCACCAGAGAATGAGCCTCCAAACCACCTGTAAAACATTGGAGACCAGAGCTGTCAGTCAGACTAGCCCCGCCCCTAACTCCTCCCCCCAGATCTCTGAGAAGAAGAGTTGACTTTATCTGATGACATCAGAATGACTTGTGGAGAAATGTATTGATGAATATTTCAGGATTGAAGATGAGGATGTTTGGATTGAAGTCAGTTGGAGGCAGCATCACTTTTTAGATAAATAGATAGATAGATAGATAGATAGATAGATAGATACTTTATTAATCTCCAAGATAGATCACAAGTTATCATGCAGCCTCTTTCAAATTAAAGGGGCGTGTTGATGTCGGGAAGAGCTGCAGAGGATAAACAGACGGATGGAAGAACAAACAAGTTAATGTTCAACAGTGAATCAACAGGAGAACCTTTCAGTCCCTGAGAGTCCAGGAACAGTGGATTAGAATGTGCTAATGCTAAGCTAAGCTGCTTTCAGGAGACTTGCTAACTGCTAGTGCTAAAACATCATCTTGCCTTAGCTTAGCGTCTCCGCATGTTTTAACGTTTCGATTTGAATCAGACACAGAAAAAAAATGTTTCAGTGCAGATGGATTTATTTAGTTTTGCTCAGAAATAATGTGAACAAATAAAAACAGAACTGGAAAACATTTAAAACTGAAAACATTTCACGTGAACTTCAGGTGGAATTTGATCGTACAATGGGTCAAAACAAAGTTTGATGCTCTCAGATTATAGTCATGAATTTAGAAGAAAAACGTGGGTTTTTTAAACCATAAATTTATACAAAACAGACGCATAAATTCTGAGATTAAATTTGTAACTTGTACAGAAAAAAATCTTAGAAGGACAAAAATATTTGACATTAAAGTCATAAATTTGCAAGAAGAGAGAATATTCAAATGTTCTCTTTAACTAATGTTAGGCAATGTTAGCTAAAGCCTCTGATATATATATATTTTTAAATATTTTTGCATTATCAGCTGATCAAAGGTTAGCTTCAATCAGTCTCAGGTGAACCATTAGCTCTGTATGTTTCCAGTACTGGGTGAACATTGGACTAACTACAAGCTGGGTTAATTTAACTCAGTGAGATGGGTTGTTGTTTTCTGGTTGAACAACAAAATCTTGGGTAAAAACAAGATGTTGGGTAAAACAGTCCATCTTACTGGGATAAATTAATCCAACGTGCAGTTAGTCCAATTTTTATCTAGTTCTAGGTTGAAACACCCAAACATTTTAGGATGTATTATTATGGGCGACTTATCCGTACTGCACATGGCGAATTAAGTCAATTGGAAAGTTTCAGATTACGCGACGATGTGGCAAAAATCAAAGATGAAATCCATGAAATTCTCCAACGAGCTGAGACACACACATCAAGACCAGTGCATTTTCAGCATGAATGAGTTTTAATTGTAGGAAAGAAGGAAGAAGCTGTTTGTGTCCTTGAGTGTTTAAAGGCAACTAGCAAAAGAAATATGGCTTCAGAAATGTTATTGCACACACAAGAATAAATGAACAATACACGGTTAAATATTGCAGGTGTGATGTACAGTATATATCCACGGATACATAAACCAAACATCAGTAAGGCTGTTTTCACAAAGCTGTTCATCAAATGTTTAATGAGCACAAATGAAAATACAGAGAACACTATACAGTTAGCATTAGCTAGACGTTAATCAATGAAGGTTTGCTAATGATTCAGTTTCATGTCGCAGCTAAACTGAACAAGTTAGCTTCAAGTTGAGTTCAATCAGGCGTCAGAAAGCTCTTCCTTGCTAATGGTTCCACTTAGCTTGTTTTAGGTTAGCTAGCGTTTCTGTTTCACAGCAAACAAATATTTTGTTGGGTTCTGCTTAGCAAACCAAACTAATTTTGAATTAGCTAACATTCTAGTTGAGTGGTGAAAACTGTCTGCTGAGTTGGATAGTTAGCTTTATTTAGTTTAGCGGCTGAGTTTCAGTTAGCTAATGATTCACCTCGATGTCAAGAAACAACTTTAATTTGTTAAAATGTTAAAACGTGAAGTGGTTCAATGTTAGTTCAGGTTAGCGAACCAAAGCTAAAACAGTTTTCTGACCGTTAGCTAACATTTCAGTTTAAATGCAGTTACTGTACTTAATAATACAAAAACTGGAACGACGCCTTTTTAAACACTAAAACTTGACATTTTGGTTGATGAAGATGATGAGAAGTATGACCAGTGTTAATATTATGTTTTATTTTAAATTCTAAAATCTTTTCTGTGAAGCCAAAGATACAAAAACACTTGATAGAAATAGTTTTTCCTTGGCAGGGACCATCCTTTTGTAGGTGAAGCTCTACGGTTTACAAACTACAAAACTCAGATTATTGGTTTGAGATTATCTAGATCGCACATATTTAAAAACTGTCTCTTCTTTTGTGCTCATTGTAAATGTGAAACATTTGATATAAACAAGGCTGAAGAATCAGGAAGTGACTCACTGAACACAGAGGCACAAAATAATACACACTCAAAAATGTTGGATTGATTTAACCCAGAACTGGGAAAATACTGGACTAACTACATGCTGGGTTAATGTAACACATGGGTGTGCAAACAACAATTTGAGGAAAACAAAATGTTGCATAACACGGGTTGAAACAACTAATTGTGTAAAAACAACAATTTCAGGTGAAAACCACCCAACGCAGTGTGCAGTCAGTCCAATATTGACTGAGTTCTGGTCTAAATCATCTCAATGTTTTTTAGTGTGTAATAAAACATAACATAAAAATCACGCAGAATATTCCCAACAATGTTCTCCTGTTGTGATTTTATTGCACCACGTGGATCATCACCTCGTACCGTAAAGCCTGTAATTATATCTCTTCCTGCCGTAAAGCACAAATCATACAGTAACGTCTCATATCAGACAAAATTATATAAATATATATTTAAGAATAACATGCAGATCCTAAACAAACAGACACACACACAGACACACACAGAGGCACCAACAGAAGCAACTGAATCAAACACGAACAGAACAGAGTCATCTGCAAAGAACAGTCGTGTCAAATCTAGTTTAGTTTCTTGTTCAGCATCATCAGTGTTGTATTGTTTTGGATTCACTGATTTTATTTTTACAGTCAATCATGTGGTTCGTTCCCACGAGCTACAAATATGTATGAAGGTGACGTAGGTAAATAAATAACTACTGAGGTGGGAATGGGGTAATAAACAGATAAAAGTTGTAAATTTACAGGAAAAAAACTTGAATATTGACTGAGATTGAAGTTAAAAGTTCACCGTAAAAATCTTGAATCCTCTGAGATTAATGTTGCAACTTTACAGAGAAAAAAAACTTGAATATTCTCTGAGGTTAAACGTGTATGAAGTCAAACATTTATAAGCAAGAAAAGTCAAATTCACAAGCAAAAAACTTAAATACTTTGTGACATTAAAGTACTAAAACTAAAAGTAAAGAAAAACTTCTGATAGCATTCAGCTGATCGAAAGTTTTAACTAACGTTAGCTAAAACCAATATCACTTGATTGATTATCGTAGATTCATACAGGACGCTGCTCTGTATTAACTTTGCCACGTCTTTTTCCACACAGATGACTCTGGTCTTTTCATTACAATTTTTTATCATTATCATTTTTATCCGTAAAGTTATTGGTACTGCACTTGGCAAATGAAGTAGTTTGGAAGTAAAGTTTCAGATCACACAAAGACGTGACGGAAAACTACACCCAAACACTTACAGGCACAAAACACAAACACTGATCAAATAAAACACGTAGAGTTTGGTCTTCAGGTTGATACATTCTTCGTAAAGAGAAGGCGAATCGTCAAGACATCGTGACAAAGTCCCGATGTTTCAAATGGAAGATAATATGTCATTTCCCCTCCGAGGATCAGAGTGAAATATTTAGTGGAACAACATTTTGCGGAGTTTCCTTCGATTTATGCCCCAAAACCACTTTATATACTGTATACACCCTAAAAGGTTCTGGGTTGGTTTGACCCAGAACTGGGTAAGTATTGGACTAACTATAAACTAACAAAATGTTGGGTAGACAGTCCAACTTGCTGAGTTAAATTAACAGTCTGTAGTTAGTCCAATAATCCCTGAGAGCTGGGTAAAAACAACTTAACATTTTTCAGAGTGTAGATTTTTGTTGATTGCATAAACATAAGCATCAAACGAAGACGTATCAAAAGACTTAAAGCCAAATCAGAACCGGCCATGAAATAAAACCCTGGTTTAGACGTGGATGTTGGGAGATTGTGCTTCTTTTAATTCTTCAACAGATACTAAAGCTGCTCTTGGTGTCCGATCTACACGGTAAATAATATATAAGACAAACAATAACCTTCTGTAGCCCGTCTGTTCACACTGCGACGGTTACGTAAAGCCTTCAGTATTTTATCAACAGAGAGTTGTCGACGCAGAGGGAGGAGTGTTTATGTCGTGCAAATGTCATCACGGGACCGCGAACTACAGCTTCTCACTACGAACAGGTGTGCTAGCGTGATTTATTGTTTCATTTAAATTTTTTGCTCTTTTTGGCCACCGGGGGGCAGCAGAGCAAGCTAATAATGCACCATCCAAATACGCTACGCAAACTGGGATAACGACACAGAGAGCTGTGTACAGCGGATGCTTGTTCTAAACACAAGAGCTAACTTTAACGTTATTATTGGTGTTAACCGGTATCGGGCTAGCTGCCTTGAGAGTGAGCTTTGGAGTTAGCTATTAGCTCACCGCTTCAGTAGTTAGCCAGGTGGAGATGAACGCCAGAAAACAAAGACAAAAAATATTATTTCTCACGACAGAAACAAAAGCTAAACCAAAATTTTAAAAAATGATGATTACTATGCTAGCTTAACAGTTAGCGAAGTGGTCAAATTCGTCACATGACCCATGCTGGCCTATAAAGGAGCGTCACCTGTAGACTGTTTATAGAAATCTGTGGTCATGACTCAGTGTAATGACTCATTTGTTAATTTGTGAGAATATTTTATGTCCTTCTCTAAAAGCGATGATCAGAATTAAAACCTCAGCGACCGACAGAACGAAGCGTTTTATCTATTGCTGCTTAGTGTGTGTATCTCAAATGTGCAAATATTGGAATGAGTGTGTGATGTTGAGTGTTTGTATAAGCCACAGTCGGTGAGAAGGCTGTGCACATGTGGCCTTATTAGGAAATCAAAAAGGCAAAATAAAGAAAATATAAAGCAAATATATAGCAAATATATATATATGTGTGTCTCCATGTCTCGTCTCCATGTCAGCTTTCAGTGATTCTATGATGAGAAATTAAAATCTGCTTTAGTGTAAGGCCATGATTTGTTTGGTGTCAGTTCTTTAAAGGTTGAAATTTTGAGCTCGTTCAGACAGAAAAATGTGGGAATCAGTGGATTGGAGCCAGAGCAGGTTTAACAATGATCACACCGGGGCAATAATCTGAGAAGAAACTCAGTGATTCTGAGATTAGAAAAAAAGAAAAAAATACTCTCTACCCCTCAAATATTCTCTGAGATTATGGCGTCATAAATATGCCTGAATAAATGTCAAATTCTAAATTTAATGAGGAAAAAAAGTCACAAATTTAGTTCTTAAATTTAAATTAGTTTTTCTTGAGTCTGAGTTCAAGCTTCTCGATCCAGGAAGTTCGAAGCTCGGACGGTCTCCTCGTCCTCAGCCTAAAAAGTTCAACAGAAAACTTTGATCTCTGAGTAAAGCTGAAAACAGGAAGCTCCTCTTTCTACCAGCTGATTTTATTTGTACCTGCAGTGGCTCCAATGTCAGAGACTTCAAAGACCAGGTGTTGCTGTCTCTGACTCACTGGTTCCACCTTGTGGTGGTTTTAGGCATCACAACCTGCAGCTGTGAAAGGTTTAGATTTCAGATTTCCTCTGTCTGAACGAGCCCTTCAAAGTAAAAGTCCTCATGTTTGATTGACATCGACGGAGATCCTGCTGCTGAGGACACAAACACATCTTTACGAAAGTAAAAGGTCAGAAAGGAAAGGATCCAGGTGGGCGGGGCTTCTCACGGCGTCCCGACCGGCGAACCTTTGAGGCTGTTGAGCGCCGCATGGATCCTGAAGTGCAGCCTGGACTCCATGGAGTAATCTTTGTAGTTGGTCCTGACGGAGACAGAACACCACACATCAGTCAGAATGTAAAAGACTCGTCTTATCTCTGCTTTGAAGTTACACTTCAAATGATTCTATCATTCATCACGTCCACGCCTCACGGAGATGATAAGTCGCTCTTCCTGGTGTTAGGCCACGCCCACAGGCAGGACAGAAATCCCACTTGTTGTGATGGATTTTTTACTTGTATATCTAAATATATGCACACGTTTCATTGTATACAAGTGTACATAGGTCAAATAAGTACGTATAAGTATGCATGATCCTGTGTATATCACGTTATATTTAATGCTTATTGCTTCAAAGTAGGGCTGGGCGATGAAACGATTTTGAAACGGGATCGCGATAAAATGTATGTCGATGACGATGATAAACTATGGTCATCTTTACTCGATATGGGTAACATACATAGATCCAAACAGCGCGTCATGGAGCAGGCGTTAACAGACAGCCGTCAGTTTCAGCAGTACTGTGAGCATCAGCGTCTGTTGGCATCAGTATAAGCAGCAGTGTTAGCATCAGTTTCAGCGGTAATGTTAGCATCAGTGTCTGTTAGCATCAGTATAAGCAGCAGTGTTAGCATCAGTTTCAGCGGTAATGTTAGCATCAGTGTCTGTTAGCATCAGTATAAGCAGCAGTGTTAGCATCAGTTTCAGTGGTAATGTTAGCATCAGCGTCTGTTAGCATCAGTAAAAGCAGCAGTGTTAGCATCAGTTTC
Source organism: Pseudochromis fuscus (assembly GCA_900323345.1). Lineage (NCBI taxonomy): Eukaryota > Metazoa > Chordata > Actinopteri > Pseudochromidae > Pseudochromis > Pseudochromis fuscus. Next base: position 12,100 of record OOFC01046509.1, read on the forward strand.
AGTGGTAATGTTAGCATCAGTGTCAGCTGTACTGTTAAGAGTTGTGCTACTGGCAGCGCTGCTATGTTGAGCTCACTGGCGTTGTTGCGAATGATGCATGTATAACAATAAATAAGATACATAAAAATTTATACATTAGTACACAAGGGGTATGTAAAGAAATATGAAAGTAAATAAATGTGTATAAAAATGTAAACCAATGTGAAGGTATGTAAGTATATCGAGGTATATCAACACATGATGGGATGTCGGGGTGTGTAACAATAGATCAAAGTATATAAAGGTGTATAAACTCTTAGGTAGGCGTGTAACATGATATTTAAAATCTATAGTAGTAGTAGTAGAGGTGTATAATGTTGTGTATTACTTGGTACCTTTGGGGAACTGATATATCAGAAGAACTCACTTGGCGTTCTCGATGTAGGCGGCGGCCTTGGTGAAGTCTCCCTGTTGTTTATAGAGAAGACCCAGCTCGTAGAGCGTGAAGGGAATCAGGTAGTGATCATATCTGATGCGACTCTCACTGGAAGCAAAGCAAACACCTCCAGCTTATCTCCAACAGCAACAGAGTGGCCGGACCAGTTCGTCCAAATGTCTTTGTGTGTGTGGTTGTGTTACCTGGACAGCACCTGTGTGAAGCAGAGCTCCGCCTGCAGTAATCTGCCCAGGTGTTTCAGACAGAGTCCCTTCAGCATCTGGACCAGGCAGCTGTCATCTGGATGGAACTCTGATGGATCTGAGGACAGGAAACACTGAGTGTACCGTCCTCTGCAGCTCGCGGCCACCAGGGGGCAAACATACAGGTGCAGGTGTGGCTCAGAAAGGTACACACAGCAGGAGTGTTAGCAGCAATGTTAGCATCAGTGTCGGCAGTAATGTTAGCAGCAGTTAATGTTAGCAGCAGTGTTAGCCCTAATGTTAGCAGCAGTGTCGGCAGTAATGTTAGCAGCAGTGTTAGCCCTAATGTTAGCATCAGTGTTGGCAGTAATGTTAGCAGCAGTGTTAGCCCTAATGTTAGCATCAGTGTTAGCAGTAATGTTAGCAGCAGTGTTAGCAGTAATGTTAGCAGCAGTGTTAGCCCTAATGTTAGCATCAGTGTCAGCAGTAATGTTAGCAGCAGTGTTAGCCCTAATGTTAGCATCAGTGTTGGCAGTAATGTTAGCAGCAGTGTTAGCCCTAATGTTAGCATCAGTGTCAATTAATAGTTGTGCTATGAGCAGCGCTGCTATGTTGAGCTCACTGGCGTCGTTGCGGAGCTGCTCCTCGGCCGTCTCTATGGTAACCAGCAGGGCCTCAGTGGAGTCCGCTCGCTTCCCGACGATGGTGAAACCGTTCCAGATGTACATCATCTCCTACAGACACCAGACATCAGTCAGTACTTCATGTCTTCGGAGGTCTGACAGACTCGTCTTTATAATGCGTCTCTAAAATGTCTGTCCTACCAGTGCAGGGACGACCAGGGGGACAGCGTGTGCAGCTTTGTATCGTCTCGACTTCCTCACTGCGAATTTCTCCGTCGGGATGGACTTCCCCGCCAGTCGCTGTTTCAGCCCCTCCACCTGCCTGCAGACATAAATACACCTGTTCACCTGTGGGACAATGTCCTCCTTCCAGCAGTTGTTTGAAAATATGTCCCTATTTTTGCAAAAGTCTTCAGATGAAAACATGTCCTCACTTTCAGTACCTTTACTAAAAATATCATCTTTCCAAAAATGTCCTCACTTTGTAAAAATGTCCGCAAACATTTGTACATGTTGTAAAAATGTCCTCTTTTTCCCAAATCTGTCCAAACTGTCAAAACGTCTTAGAGACACTTTGAAACAAACATCATTACTGTTCAATGTCCTCATTTCTTTGCTGTACATTCTTCACATTCATTTCCTGACATATGTCCAAAGACTTGTCTTTCTGTTCCACCAGATGGCACTGTGGGGTTTAAACGTGGAGACAAACTGACCTGAAGAGCTCCACAATGTCCTCCCCCGTCTTCTTCACCTCTTCCTCTGACATCATACTCAAGATGGCTGCCTTCTGGTACACGTAGATGGCCTGAAGACAGAGAGAGGGACAGAGTACGTACAGGGAGTTTAAATGAACTAAAGGCGACAACGTCAGGTGGACGTGTGGACATATGGACTGACCTTGGACCAGCGGCTCTCTTTGCACAGCAGGTCGGCGTAGTGATACGCCTGCTGCCACTCCTGCTGGTACGAGTGAGTCCACATCAGCTCCCAGTAACACAGGTGGTGGATCTGCTTCCACTCCTGCTGGCTGCTGATACACTCCTCGTAGCGAGCCCGGGCCTGAACACACAACAACACAACAGACATGAAAGTCCACACAAAGTACGATACATCAACAGACTGCATACAAAGATGGATGTAGACACTGGGTGTGAAAAATGAAGAAAGTGCAAGAAAGTGTAATACCACCAACAGCCACTAGGTGCTGGGTCCATCATCATCTTCATCCTGAAATATTCATCAATACATTTCTCCACAAGTCATTCTGATGTCATCAGATAAAGTCAACTCTTCTTCTCACAGATCTGGGGGGAGGAGTTAGGGGCGGGGCTAGTCTGATTGACAGG
>OOFC01046510.1:0-10140 GCA_900323345.1 Pseudochromis fuscus
TCATTTTCTTTTCTTTCTGCAGCGACAATCACAAAACTCTCTTTCTGTTACAGGGGCCATTGTTGCCACTCTGTTATCTTCAATTAACGCGCAGAGAGACTCGACCCTCGCACTCTGGGAGGAAAAAAAGTATTTGTCTAAATCAATCAGTCAATGAGTGATCAATAGGCTCCCGTGGAGGCCCCGTGGATCATGAATAATGACTGGTGACGGCGTGGGGTAAAAAGGCCAAGATTATTCACAACTTTGTTAAATGATCGGCGCAGGGCCGTGTTGTTGTTTAAAGCTGTTGTAGGACAACAGGAGCAGGAGACAAACAGCAGCTTCTTTTCCTGCAGGACTCTCATCAGTCACCATGGATGTGACTTTTGTAACATCAACAAGTTTTACATTTACTTTTACACATATGAAAAACGTGTAATAAATATATAATATACCACAATTTAAGCAGCACTTTTAAAGTACTTATTTTTTTTTAAGTGTTGTGCCACACAGACATTTTTTGCAACTAATTTCTGAGGGAAATATGACTTTATTTCTCCTTTATATTTATCTGACAGCTGCAGTGACTGTAAACATGCACAAAATAAATTATTATTGATTAAAATACACACAAACATGTATTAAATTGTTAAAGTTTGAACTGATCAGATCAGAAGAAAAAATGTGTCTACACATTAATACTTGTAATGCAGCAATATTATTAAATATATTGATAAAAACACTAATACTGGTCAACATTGCCAATTTAACAAATAGGCCTACATAGCTGCTTTGAAAGATTGTAAACATACACACTTTGACTTCAATTTAATTTAGTATTTCTACCATGAATACTTTCTAATAAAATAAGCAACTTCAAAATCCAATAGTTTTGGCAGCAATCACATTAACTCTTTTCAAGTTAAATGAGATTAGTAAAAAACTCATAAAAGATAAATTGTATTGCTAAACCAAACCCAGACAATATTTTGTTTTTAATGTTCCAGTTTTTAATGATATATATGCTGCTTAATTACGCCTGTCGATCTCATGGGATTTGTGTGTTGCCTCATGAGATTAGAGCAAAGTGATATAATGGGGAAGGAAAAGGCTGTACCAAGCTCTCACCTGATGACCCTCACAAACCGTCTGATCCCTGTGGAGGCTGGTTTGGATATTTGGAGGTTGAGACTGATATGTTTTAGGACTGAACCAGCTAAAGGTCAATATTGTACATCCACAGCTCCATGTTAAGATGATTTCTTTGTGCAGGGATGTTTCCTCTGAAAGCTGTTTCAGACGTTTACTGAGCACTTTGCCAAACCGACCGAGCTGACTAGATGTATTCAAAGTGTGAATGAGGGGCCAGTATCGGTGCAGTGTATCGGTGTGACAGTGCTGGGAAACAGCCCAGAAACCTGTATGTTGTCTACAGAGTGTGTATTGTTATGGTGCAGCTCTGCAGCCTGCTCTCTCTGCTACTGACATGAGCAGGCGCCCCATTGGCTGCTCCACTCAGGTGCTGCCGCCGCACTGGTCCACAGTAGGGCAGGAGGGATCCAATCACAGGCCACTGTTCTCCTTCAGGACTGGGCAGGGTGAAGGAGGAGGGGGAAAAAAATCAAATACACAGCCTGTAACCTCACTGTAACACTTCCAGGAGCCCATTCCTCACACACACACACACACACACACACACACACACACACAAAGGCAGAGACTACAAATGGAAAGTTCTTCCTTTTGTTAAAATAAAGTGACATGTGCTCGGGATGAAAGGTGACAAATGCTTTGAGTTAACTTCAGTCATGAGGACCAAAGATCCATTAGAAACAGCTAATAAACACACCTATAAAGTGCAGCTATAATGGACTTCAGGCAGATCACATGGGGCCACCAAGAGCGGGGACTGGAGCATGTAAGTATCTGTAGGATGGAGGAGAGGAATAATGTGTCAACAGCACTGACCAATAATCAGGTCAGATGTGGACTTTCAAAGCAAAATGCAACAAGTCATGAGCCTGTGTGTGAGAGTGGGTCAGCTCCACTGTTTGGACAGTGTGTGCTGCAGCATGAAGGCCCATCGCCCCCTCCTGGACACAGAGGAGGGAGGAGAGGAGGAAGTCTGATATCAACTGAGCCTGAAAACAGTTTGGAGAAAATTCATTCACTCATTCATTTATTACTATGGCTTGTTCTACAAAGACCATTTTATGACATACAAATGTTAAAGCAATAACATTTCACTGCTAAGTAAATACTAATCCAATAAGCCAATAATAACAAATTGCAATTTTTGTAAGACAATTTTTTTACAGACTTAATATTATAGGATAAAAAGTGATTTTTTAATCCAAACTATAGCGTTTAATAAGGATATACAATACTATGACATTTTCATGACAAACTAAACTATGATATTTTGTGAGATTGCATAAGATATTTTTATTATATACTGCACTGTTTTTGTTTGTTTTTTTGCCATACTATGCGCTTACACTTTTACTGTGATTATTTTTATGACTTGCAGTATCATACTGATACTACCAATGATATTTTTATTACATATTGTGACACTGTTCATGACACACCGTCCGATTGTAATGACCAGTGACAGGACACAGGACTCACCATCATGATCAGCTTCTGTTTGGCAGGTTAACACGTCTTTATTACAGAGAAAGGTTTGGTACATGGAAAAACTCTCAGCACTGGCAGAGGAGTCTAAGGGTGCAATCCAAACAGCCAGAGTGAAAACCACCGGGCAGACACTTTGAAAAACAGGCACTGTGGCACAGGGAGAGGGGCGGGCACAGGTTATAAAGACAAAGTGACCAGACGAGCACAGGTGACACTAATTTGGGGCGAGGCAGAGAAAACAGGTGAGAAAGTATGAAACAAAATAAATAAGGAAGTGTACAATACAAAAAAAGAATCACAGAGGGGCGGCTAATGAAGAATCATGTATCAAGTGAGGATACCTTTCAACCATGGTACTTTGAATGCCTTAATAAATTATGACATTTTATTAGCATGGTAACTGAGACATGTTTCCAAAGCTAAATGTTTAGTCTGTTCAGGACAATTGTTCAGATTTTATGATTTTTTACAAGATTTAGTTTTGTTAATGGAGGTCAGTGGGATTGGATTTTGGGCTTGATAAAATCAGTTGCTGGTTTCTTGCTGTGTGTCTCTTGTGGTCACACAGGTGAGTGGTTGGAGTACATACCGTATGGGTGCTAATGCAGTACAACTACTCCTGGTTCAGCTCTCGGCCGGCTCAACCTGTACTGCATGACTTATAGGACCTGAGACCAAGCTCCAGCTGCTTTCAGAAATCCCACTGCAATGGTGCAGGTTTTGTACTAATGAGAAGAATAGTGAGGGATCCTTGACTTCAGTCAACGTTTAGTCACTTTGTCTTCTCATATTTTGTTGTTGGTATTATAAACGATTTGAACAGTCAGCTGTAAAACTGGAGTAACAAGATGCTGACACCAGTGGACTGACACAGTCAGCTGACATATTGTGTTTGTTGTGATCTTTGCCATTGGGTTTTATTATTGTACGTTTATCTTCTTAATTCTCCAAAAATGTAGAGTTTTCTAAATCATGGGTTGAGTCAGTGTCGGTGTTTGTTTGCTTGCTTTTCTTCAGGGTGTGTATGAGTTGCTTCAGTCAGCTCTGCAGTGTAATGTGCTACTCATGTGAGCAGTCAGTCCTCTTCAGGATGTTCTCATGTTGCTATTGTTGCACTTTGTACCCATGTACACACAGATCAGATACACAGCTGATGTTTGAAGTCTCCTTAAATCTCAGCACAGGCAGGTTTCCACTCATACACTGGTGCTGCTTCCAAAACCAACAACCACTAGGTGGCACACTTACTCACTTTACAACCATCACTGCTCAGCAACAGACAGCGTCATGCTTTGGAAACCATGTTTCCGTCAGTCAGTCATCTTCTGTACCTGCTTCTCCACACTTGGGTCTCAGGGGTCTGGTGGAGCCTATCCCAGCTGTCATCAGTTACAGATCATTTGATTTAGTGCAAGTGACATTTTGAAACATCAGGGCTGACATTTCAAGAAATTCAGTAACTAAGTGTATTTAGACAAAACTATGAAAAAAAAATCAATCACTTAAAAAGACTAAGCACAGTGATTAATAGATTATTAATCTGATAACCTGCAGGTATGAGGGGTGTGGATTTGTGCATGTGTGCAAAGTGGGGGAAAAGCCTTCATTTAAATCTCTGATGTCTTGTTTACTAACTTTAATCCTTAATTCTTGTACTTTGAACTTACAATGGAAGTTCGTTGCAAATTGCTGTGAACTAATGAGCTTGTGTTAGAAAAAGTTTTCTTCGGACTAATGATGTCTTAACCTGCAGTATTTATTAACACCTGATCAGAGAGAATCACAGAGGCAAATACGAGGAGACACAGTGTGCTGTCAGTGTGACTCTGAGGGTCATCTCCTGTGGAGGGTTTACCTGTCACGCATGTGTGGAGAGAGGCCTGGTCCTTGGAGCTCCAGATGATTCATCACTGCATCAGCACAGGACAAACACTCCCAACTTCAACCTTAAAAAACAGTAATGTATCTGACAGATTATGTTTTCTTGCATTTTTACAACATTATGTAGTTTGTTCACTTATTTATTCTTATTATTATTCCTGGTTCTGATAATAATTGTACACACTAAACCTATAACCTCTTAACAACGACAGTGAGATGCAGTTGGAAGCTCAGTAAGATGCTCGTGAATGTCTTTTTGGTTCAAATATAATAATAATAATTTTTTCAGATGTATTTTTGTCCATTGAGTTTGGAGCAAGATTTTTACTCATCCTAGAAACCAAAGGTTGGTGATTTGGAAGATTTGGTGATTTGCTCACTGCAGAACAGTGTCTGTCCTTCAGGATGATGGTAATAAACTTGAACTTGGATTTTCTAAAGAAATAAATTAAACACTTTTTCAGTTAGACACTGCAACAAGTAACTGTAGCTTAGCAAGAACAAAAACAACACTGTCCCAAACACGCCACATGAAGCAGTTGTGTATAACATTGGTGTAAGGTGTTGAGATGCTTTGCCTGATTTTTACAAACTACACCTAAACCCAGCAAATGGCCTGAATCTGTGCAGCAGTGGAGTGAGTATCTGTTGTAGTTATGTGGAGTGAAGGCCCATTTGATCCCAGTGCACCTCAAAGCTCTGCCATATCTTCTCAATCCCAAGAAAGGGCAGTGGATGCTGAGCGCAACATATCTAAGAAGGGAAACAGTCATTCATAGTCTTCCTGCAAATACATCCAGAAGTGATGCTGAGTAGTGAGTAAGTGGACATATGAGGTTAAACTGACTACTAACAAACTTTTTTCATGTTATCCTGTCAGACAAAAAACATTTAACCCAAAACATATTCACCTCTTCTTCCTCAGACAACGTGCTACAGTGCTGATAGTTTGGTGGTGTAAGTGCCTGTTTGCACGCACTCCTGCTCGTCCCCCAGCATACATTACAGCATGATTTGGAAAAAAAACAACATGTAGGAGCTCTGTGTAAAGACTATGTGTCATGGTACATCCTCCTGTGACCTGCTGCTCCTCAGACAAATTACAAACTGAAAGATGTCGAACAGAAAAGTGGTAAATCAGAGCAAAGCCAAACACAGAGGGGCGGCTAATGAAGTGGCTGCAGAGGGCCACGCTGGGCGACCTCCATCTTGTCACTCATTAAAAAAAGGCAACAGAGAAGCTTCGTGTTGATACGGGCGCCTTTCACTGTCCTAGATCAAACAGCAGCGAGAGCCTGTACCCACGGCTCTTCAAGTCCAAATTACAAACACAGTACGAGCATGTAGCGCATCCAGGCCTTTGCAAAAGTGGGCTTTTGATCATTGCTGAGTCCTCGAGGACGTGTTTAAAGAGGAACTATGTTGGATCTGTGCATCCGACCCCAGAGAAATCATTTGCTCTGATGGCACTAAAGAGGCCTGGCCTCCACACACTGGGCTGACACAGAGATGAACACAGGAGATTAGCAAAGACTAACAGTCTCTGTCATGATGAACGGACGCCCGGGCCGAGTCAAGACGCTGAGACTAAACCCGCCGGCTCTTCTAAAAACATACAATCCCCCCCGACTCGTCCAAGCTCAGACGCATGTAAAATACACCCACGCCTGCTTAGATAAACTCTGAGCCGCTCCACAGACGTGCAGTGTACTCACACTGGAGTTTGACGGATGCAGCTTCTTCTTCAGAAACAAAGACAGTGTACGGTGTTGTTCATTACTAACTGACATGCAGCCCAGTTGTAAACAGGATGATCTGGGAATTACAAGGTTTGTAAGAGATGTTTTATTAGTCTGCTGATAGTTTGATCAGGTTTATACATTGTCAACCCAGCAGCTTCAACTGAACTATCTGTTCGGTATATCTTAAGGGAGAGCACTAAGATGTATCTAATAGATAATTCAATCGAAGCTTCTGGATTGAGACTGACTTTATAACCTTATGTATGCATGATCATCTGGACTGAAATCCAAAGCACTGACATTGTTTTAGCTTAAGATGGAGTGACACTGCACCAGTGCAGTGAAATGATTGGTTCAGAGAAACATCACTGAAAAGAATTTCCAGTTAGTATCTGCACCAAGAAGGCCACATCTTTGTCTGCGTTGTTTTGTCTGTCTGTCTGTTAGCAACGCCACAGAGAAACTTATGAACACATCTGGATTATTATGATCATTTATTCATTCATCGCTGAGGGAAAGGCATCCCAACGAACAAATAATTAAATTTTTTGGCAAGATCAGAGAATAGGATCTTATTTGAAGAAAATCTCAAAACCCCAGAAAATACTTATAATGGTCACATGTTTTTAAAAGTCATACTGTGGTCACGTGTCAGTGGATGTTGTTGAAAATCTCTGCACACATCCAGGATGATAATGTCCACAATCTGAGAGGGTTTAGTGGAGATCAGATTTTATTTGTGGACGGTAGATTACACAAATAAATACATGTACATGGATATTGCCTTGGCAGAGGTTTGTGCTCTCTGACTGACTCATGAACCCTTGTAATGCTATAGAGCAGGTGGATGCAGGTTAATGAGTATACACAGTGGTTTTACATTATCCCACTCATCTACTGGTGGCACCAACAGGCCAAGAAATGCAGGAAAAGTTATCATAGATCTAAACAGTGTGGGGGGGTTATGAAGAAGCAAACATATTTTCAAATAGATTTTACTTTAATAATATTCGTCGAAAATCTGTTTTGATGAATATAAACAAAAGTTACACCTTTGTACAACCAATCTGGAGAGCCACCTTTGACAATAGATCAAATCACTGTGTAATATGTGGCAGATGTTTACAGATGATGATGATGATCAGAATTATAATAAGAGTGTATCTGAGCTTTATGCATCATTTTGCTTTACAGCTGGTTTTGCTGCTCAACACACTTACAAACAACTTCTTTCAGCAGCTAAAGGAAACAGACAGTAAGAGTTAGTGGAGACCAACAACAGCTAAAGGGGAGAGAAAACTGGGCTTATGTGACTCCATGATTTTTATTGTGCTGAATATGTAAACCCCCCATATACCATATGCTGAACTGTCTAAAGTTAAATAGAAACCAAACATCGGAGTAAATGAGACAAACGTAACAGAGTGAGGCCAAAGCCTGGGAGCAGTGTATCGTACAGTGTTCACAGGTACAGTGCAGAGTGGAGCTGATGGGGTCAGCTGTGTCTTGGCCTGAGCCTCTGCAGTAAACGATGTGAGTGTTTCTGACAGAACAACAGAGGGTTCAACTGCACAGGCCGCCGTCCACTGTGACTCATCATGAATGAGCTGCTTCACTGTGAGTAAACCATCACGATACTGGTTTCTTTGAACCTTGAACTTGCAGTGTGGAGTCATGTGCACTTATGATATATGCATGTTTTGGATGCTGCAAAGTTGGAAGAGAACCTTTTTAGATTTACAGTCTTGTCCTCTTGTAGAGTAGTTTTCCATGGATTGCAGTTCAAACAAAGTCTTTACTTAGCTTACAGTGGGTATTTATGCAGTCCCTCATTTCATGCTCTGACCAGTTAACAGCACAAACTGAAAAAAAACAACATTCGTACTTCAATTTGTCAGATTTCTGAAACTGGGTGTTTCCATCAGGCTGCAGTCTGAGAAGCTAAGAAGTTACTGGAACATCAAGTTATCTCAGGATGTGTAACTTTGACTATGAACATCCAACACTGTAAAACTGTACTTAGAACAGAAATAAGAACTATATCTCACCACAGTCTCATTGTTTTGAAGCCACCTGTCCTGAATGCTGTGTCCACCACATAAACTCAACTCAGAGATAAATAGTTTAGAGTTAATACCAACTCCTGAAAGACACCTTTTTAAACATGCAGAGTTTTGCTTCAGAGGAGAAAGTAAAAATAAGATTGACATGAGAGGAAGAAATCTATTTGCTACCTCAAATTAGCCCCACTGCACATGGTCCTGGAGAGGCAGTGGTCCAACAGTTTCTGTCTCCTGCTGGGACACTAAGAACTGCAAAGAAGTCCGACACAGGAGGAGAACATCTCCAATTTCTTTGGCCCAGTATTATACAGAGGCAGTCAAGGCCAAAATGACTGAAATGTTATCAACTCTGAAATTTAGGATAAACCTAAAACAAGGAGATGTAAAGCACACATAGGTCTGTAGGAATTTGACTCATATTAATACATTAGCAAAGGTATTTAACTCACAACTCAAAAAATCTGAATAAAAAAATGAATAAATGTTTCCTATATAGTTTTAGATCAGATTGTGGTAATAATTTTTACTCTAGCACAGTGTATATTTAATACACATTACTTCTTAATCCTACTTTTCATTCAGTAATAGTCTCCATGTCTGTTTTCACAATGTTGTTTTTATCTAATGTTTATTTTGATAAATTGACAGGAAATCATCTTACAGACAACTGGCATATTTTTTCAGAAATAGTAGAAGTGCATATAAACAAATCAATATCTTGTGCTAGCAGCAGGAAATTAACTTGTTCAGCAGTAGTATACAACTATACAAACACAACCTTACATAAGTTGGATGAGAATATATTTTTATTTCCCAGTTAAATGTAAAAAAAAACAAAAAACAACAAATACACTGTCATTCACATAAATACCATATATGTGTGTTTGCCCACTGGACGTTCATGAGACCTTGTAGGACTTTTTAGAGAGGGTTTTATTTACTTATTGTTTCTTAGTTACTATATCAGTCGAAACTACACAGGTTCATCTACAAATCCATCCATTTATCCATCCATTGTCCATCCATCCATCCATTGTCCATCCATCCATCCATCATCCATCCATCCATCCATCATCCATCCATCCATCCATCCATTCCATCCATCCATCCATCCATCCATCCATCCATCCATCCATCCATCCATCCATCCATCCATTGATCCATCCATCCATCCATCCATCCATCCATCCATCCATCCATCCATTGTCCATCCATCATCCATCCATCCATCATCCATCCATCCATCCATCCATCCATTCATCCTCCATCCATCCATCCATCCATCCATCCATTCTCCATCCATCCATCCATCCATCCATCCATCCATCCATTCATCCATCCTCCATCCATCCATCCATCATCCATCCATCCATCCATCATCCATCCACCCTCCATCCATCCTCCATCCATCCATCCATCGCCCATCCATCCATCCATCCATCCATCGTCCATCCATCCATCCATTGTCCATCCATCGTCCATCCATCCATCCATTGTCCATCCATCCATCCATCATCCATTGTCCATCCATCCATCCATCCATCCACCCACCCATCCATCCACCCATCATCCATCCTTCCACCCATCATCCACCCATCAATCAATCATCCATCCATCCTCCCATCATTCATCCATCCATCATTCATCCATCCATCATCCATCCATCCATCCATCATCCATCCATCCATCCATCCATCATCCATCCATCCACCCATCATTCATCCATCCATCATTCATCCATCCATCATCCATCCATCCATCCATCATCCATCCATCCATCCATCCATCATCCATCCATCCACCCATCATTCATCCATCCACCCATCATCCAT
>OOFC01046511.1:0-21338 GCA_900323345.1 Pseudochromis fuscus
ACCAAAAGCCCCACCATTCGTTGTATCCATATTCAAACATACGACATACTCGGTTCTTTATGCAGAAAAATCGTCCATTTACCGTATTTTCCGGACTATTGAGTGTACCTGTCTATAAGCCGCTATTGAATTTATTCAAACAGTTTCATGTGGTCCACTCTGACCGGGTCTGATGTGACGACGCTAAATGTATCAGCGGCATGGAGCTTGCTAGCTTGTAAAAAGCCAACGAGCTTTGCGCCACCGATACATGAGAAACACCGGTGTTTAAGTTCAAAGCATCTGAAAAAAGTAGAGGCTTATAGTCCGGAAAATACGGTAATAATAATAGTGGTTGGATTTATAGAGAGACCATTATCCGTTCATACCGGTGGTGGTAAGTTAGCCACAGCTGCCCTTACGTGGCTGCCAGTCTGCGCCTACAGCCCCTCCCACCACCACCAAACCATTCATTCAACATGAGGCAAAGGTGGGTAAAGTGTCTTGCCCAAGGACACACCGACAGCAACTTGGAGGAGCAGGAATCGAACCACAGACCCTTTGGTTGATAGACGGCTGCTCTACCACTGAGCCACTACAATTTCTATTATGTTCAAACTTTCTATTTTTAACTTACATATGTGTGATATTTACTCCTCGGTGTTGTATGTTTCTTTCCTTGAGGGATCTCCCAAAGGATTAATAAAGTATCATCTATATATATCATTCACCCATTCACACACCAATGGTTACCGTATACAGTTGTGCTCATAAGTTTACATATGCTGGCAGAATTTGTGATTTTTTGGGCCATTTTGATAAGGCTCAGTTTTGGGTAGTTTCTGTTGACATTGTGATTAAAAAAAGAGTACGCAGTTGTTTGACAATAAATGGCTTCATCCAACCACTAACCATGAGTGAAAAAAGTTTTTCTCTCATCACTGACATTCTCTGAAAAATGGCCAAAAAAAAAAGGACATTTATATGGAGCTTTCTTGACCTTAGCTAGGTCCCAAAGCGCTTTACAAGGCAACTCAGAATTTAAATACTGTGTTTTCCGTACTGTTGAGCACACCTGTCTATAAGCTGCTATTGAATTTATTCGAACAGTTTCATGTGCTCCACTCTGACCGGGTCTGATGTGACGAGGCTAAATATATCGGTGGCACGGAGCTTGCTGGCTTGCAAAACGCTAACGAGCTTCGTGCCGCTGATACATGAGAAACACCGGTGTTTAAGTTCAAAGTGTCGGAAAAAAGTAGCTGCTTATAGTCTGGAAAATACGGTAAATATTTTTTGTATTTTTGTAATGAACGCCAGAAAAGCAAGAAATGTCCATGTACTCCACAAAAAACAACTGTTTGTGACACGAAGTCATTTGTCATGAAAACTGTTTCATACAAATGTAGCAAACAGAAGAAAAAGAAAAACCCAACAAAGTAAAGTAAACCCAGCAGCATCTTCTCCTTGGTTCACTTGCCCACAGTTCTTTAAGGTATAATAGGCTGTTCCAAGTATAATGAAGAACTTTCTGGTCTGTCTCAGTGTCTTCTGTCTCTTCATCTAATCCCAGACTGACTCCCTCATTTCTAAGATCACAGCTCTCTGGAGGGAGCAGACGCCATCTGCTGCACATTGAACACACTTCTGAGTGTGTGTTTGAGATCAGTGATCACTGAGATCACACTGCAGAATGAATTTGCTCCTGTCAATCATCCATAAAGCTCCACCCACGTCTTCCTCCCTCCTCCAGGGTGTTGTTTCGGATGGAAAGATGAGGATATCCACAAGAGTAATGATGATGATTAAAATACTGAATCAGTGAGAACAAAATATGAACAAAATCAAAAGCACTAAACATTTTTCTTTACATTTTCTCATCATCTAGATGCTTCTGGACTTCCAATCTGAACATCTGAAGCACTCAAGATAGAGCGAACTGTAAGCACATCAATGCAAACCACTAAGGAAATGAAGCAGCTGCTCACATCTGCAGTGAATTAAACTCAAGTGGAGGATGCTCTGCACAAAGACATGCAAAATGTTAGCTGCACCTACACTGTGCTTTTCAGGTGAAACACTCGCCTCTTATTCACCTGCTCACACAACAAACCCGATGACGGCCGAGCTGCCACGCAAAGCACTGACCCGACCATCGCAGAGCAGCGTCTGGCTCAAGGACACTTTGATATGTGGACAGAAGGAGACGGGGATTAAACCACCCACACTGTGATTATTCAACGACCCGCTGCACCTCCTGCACCGCCACAGAGTATTAAATCTGAGAGGAAACTCTTTGTTTTCTGAAATGCAGTTGGCAGCAGACAGTCATGGTACAATCATCACTAAAACTATTTACCATTACAATTAGCACATATTGGATATTTGATAACAGGAAGTGAGACACAACAGCAGTGTATTTGCAATCATACTGATGACACCAGCTTGAAAACAAGACGCCTGCCATTTGGAAGTTTTGCATATCGCTGTTTGTGATCAAATCGAGAAATGAGATTCCCTCAGATATTTGTTAACCTCCGAGCTCTGGGAATCCAAAAATCCTGCCAAGTGAATCCAAAATGGCAGAAACCCAGCCCTGGTTTTGGAGATTTTTCCACCCCAAGCCACAAGCGTCCAGAAAAAACCTCAAATTTTTTTAAGACCGGGGACATGAATCAATACAGATGAATCTGAGATGATCGCTTGGGCAGGAATGAGACTTTTTTTGAAGCCCGAAACTGTGCTCTCCAACGTGTCTTTCATCGTCTTTGTACATGTGTGCGAGCAAAAGAGGGAGATGGTCGGTGGGTAGGTGTAGTCTGAGAGGGTGACTCATCGTTTCCAATCGCTACGCGCTGCTGAAGGCCCAATGGATGCGGCTCTATGCCTGTTCACACGTGTGCACATACAGGCAACGACATGAGCGCACACACACATGCTCGAAACGCCTCCTTATGCACACCGCTCACGCTCCGTTCTCAGCTACCCGAGACGGCACGCTGTTCAGCACACAGAGTGGGAGCATACATTACACCGGGCCCCGCGCCGCCGTCGCCCTCGCGGGGTCGATACGTTGAACCAAAACATGCCATTTTTCTCCCATAACAATGGATGAGAATAGGGGCAGGGCTCGGCGGGTTCTGCTCTGTTAACACCTAACGACGGCCGTAAAAACCTCGGCCTCTGCGAGCGGCACAATGCAAACAGCGGCGCCGACAGGATGCGGAGGTCTCGGTGGGTAAATATGCTCAGGTTTGCCTGCTGCGTTTACACACACATCTGTTGCTGACCACCATTTTCACTCCTACAAACAGCCCCTTTTTAGAGCTGCTGACAACATAAAACCTTAGCCATTCAGTGACTCTCGTTCATCGCCGTGGAAACCGCATCTTTCCCACATTTGCAGGTGAAGGGGGAGGGTCTTGCTCCCCAGGAAACAAAAATGAAGGATGAAGGAGGAAGGTGAGGGATGCTGTTGAGTGAACCCAGTCAGCTGTGCAAGGAAGTGAATGCATGCATCTTGTAGCAGGGAGAACAATGAAAAGTGATGGCGGAGATAAGGAGATGAAGAACGATGCGTGGACAAAACCCACAGAGACAGATGGGGACAGGAGGACGGATAGGTAAATCATTACTGCTTCAGTCTTGGACGGCACTGACTGTATGTCTGTGACACCATCTCTCTCCCTTGGTCTCCTTCCCGGTCCCTGTATCCCGCCGCCGCAATGCAATTTTCTTCCATTTTTGATTACAGATCGCTGGCGGTGATCTCAGCCCACTTCCATTTCACCATCTGACAGTTGTGCTATCTGTGCCATTTAGACCTAAGTGGACGCTCCATCTCCTCCGCCGGCAATTTACATGTTTGCATCTCGTTAGGGCCGTTTGTAAGGCGAAAGGCAGGGTGTCAGGACAGTGAATGAGGAGGGAATTTCAGCGCCCAGATTAGTTTTCACCTTTGATACGGGAGCGCATCGCTCACCCGCCGGAAGGGGAATCTCTGAGTGAAGCTTGGAGGTTGAAACTCCACAAAGGCTCGTCTACATCCACTCTGACATACAGACTTTCAAACACATCTCTCATGGCAACAGTATAGACAAGACAGATACAAAACACTTGAGGATACATCCCTACATAACACAGGAAAATGTTCTTTATTGCCATCCATCAAGCAAACGTAGGATTCTGCAGCATCACGTAGAAGCTTCGATATCTTCTCAAACGTTATGTAACTGCTCTTAATTGAGCTGATATTGGCACAGTCACACACTCATTTCATTACAGTCATTCCACTGGATCTTTTCCTTAGACTTCTTATATTATAATATTAATTGGACTTCTCATATCAGATTATGATCACATTGTTCATTTATAATCCCATTGTTGCATATTGTGTTCCTCTTGTAACATTGTTACAATTCATTTTTAACAGCTCTGCTTCCACCTCCAGCAGCCTGCTGTCCACAGAGCGGGGGGGGACGCTCTCTTTGAACAGACTCTCCCGAGGTTTCTTCATTTTCTTTATGTGCTGAGGTTGTTTGACGAGTTTTACCTCGTTGCTGTCGTGGGGTCTGTGAATCCTCATGAGGCTACTCCAGGCCCTGGTTTTGTGGCGGTGCGATGACCCGCTGCAGGCAAAACTGCTGGGTAGTTTCCCGACCTTGAAATTTGCTTGTGGGCACCTGTGCAGTGTTTTCGGTGCCAAACACGAAGCGTACAGGTGGGAGGGGAGGTGCAAACAGGTGGGAGGCTCTTTCAGAAACAAGCTGCACAAAGCCAGTTGTTGCTGGAGGACGGACGTCACAAAACCACATTAGATCCCAGTGTGACAACAGTCTGTCCATAAAAGCTAAATAAATACTGCACAGCAATGACGCCATGTGTTTAGAAGATGAAGCAGGTCAGTCAGCAGATATACACACATTTGACTGGTTCCTGTTGCTGCTGTAAGTTATTCCCTATGTTGATCAAACTCATGTTGACACTCTGGACCATCTGATTTGAAAAGCACCATCCCAGCAAACAGAGGCCTTATGCATGATCATCCACTGTGTTTCCTTTAGGAAATCCTATGCAAATGACACCAGGCTGCTCGACCATAACTCCACTGAACACTGCATCAGACTGGCTGGTTGTTGATGTGGGAGGAGTTGGATCACAGCATCACCGCCTCCTTTCCTTAGTTAAACTTCTTCTTCCTGCCTCTGTTGCATAGACTGAACATTAGAGATGGACGCAGGTAGACAAGACCATATTTGGATATAAAGGGATGAGTGAGGAGGCGGGTCTGAACTTTTGAACCCGAGGACACTGCCCAGTGTGAAGGTGGCGTCCAGACCAGGTGTAAACCATTGGAGACCACATCTGTCAGTCTTAGATCTTCCTCTTTTTGAACCCTAACATCTCCTGAATGATATGAATGAAGAAGAGTTGACTTTATCTAATGACATCAGAATGACTTGTGGGAAAAATGTTGATTTTAATTCAAGTGAACTGGAGCCAGGATCTTGTCTATTTTTTGCAGTTTCGTGGAGGCTTCACTTTGAGACTTGCTGGCTACATCCACCTTTTCCTATTCATAATTGGTGCATTTACACTGGTACCTACTTACTTCGCTTCGCCTTGGATCGCTTGGGATCATCCCCCCTCGGTTGCATTTACATTGCCGAGGATAGTCCCTCCTCATCATCTTTTATGCGATTCTTTTGAGAGTCAGAGAGGAGGAAGAGGAAGAGGAACTAAGTAGTTGGTACGAACTAAAAACAGTGAAATGTTTCGGCTTTTCAAAATAAGATTCATAACTTTGCCACATCTCAGCGGATTAAGTTAAAAGTCAACACACATGCAGGATGATGGTGTCGACATTCGGAGACAATTTGGTAGAAATCAACCTGAACTGCACCCTGGTGGAGGTTAGTGCTCTCTCAAAGCTCATATATGATCACTGCACAGGTCAAATAAAAACCATCAGCTCCTGCAGATTTGAGCTCTTTCCTCCAGTTATTGCACCATTGTCATGCATCCCTGTGATTGGCTGTTTCAGAGCGATGAGATCAGATCTGTGACCAGCCAACAGTAAATGTATTACCCACCACACCCCTCTGATTTATATTCAACTTTAGCACAGCCTTGTTGCACATGCTGCTGCTGCGCCTCCATGAACCAAACCAGCAGATGTGTTGGGAGGCGCCCACGCAGCCCGTGCGCCGCAGACCCACCAGATCCACTGTCTATGATACTGGGCTATGCGCATAAATTTGACTCCAGTTCACCATTGATGCTTTATCTAAAATATCACAGTGATTTCGCTTCCTTTTAAAGCCCGAACCTTCTTCCTCCCACTAATCTTTGTCACGGGTCAGTTCACAATTATTGCTCCGCTGCTGTTGATTCTCTTGTGAGCTAAGATCTAAGAAGCCAAATACACCTTCAAGGGGAAGACTGATGTTATTATGTGGTTTTATTTTCTTCAATGAGTCCAACAAAAATGCAGGAAGCTTGGCAGTAAACTCACCAAGTATATTGTGTATTTATGGTTTTCAGTATCAGGAGAGTACCTTCATACTTACCGTGAATATTTATTTTTTGATCCGCTTTTGGCTACATGGGTAATTACCTCCACCAAGGAGCTCGGTCCATCTGTGAGCAACACTGTGGAAAAACTTCTGCAAAGATCTGGAGTAGGTTTTTTATTTTGGACTAATAAGGTGATACCCCAGGAACAAATGATTAAATTCTGAGCTTAATCTCTTCTAATGAGAGCGTGTTTGAACAAGATAGTGTTGCTGTTTCATGACTTCATAGGAGAACCACAGCGTCCTCTCTGTAGCATCATTACACCTGGATTATTCTTTCTTAGGGCTTTCAACTACAGATCTGCTAAAACAGGTGGATGTTTTAACAAGATGGATTATACGTCGGTTGAGAGTCTCTGAGTGTTTTCTAGTTTTTGTTGAATTTATGGACAGAAGTAAATAGACGGTCAGCAGCCGTTTCTTTGAACCCTTCAACACCTGAGCCTGCAAATTCCCACCTGGACTTTTTATGCTGATTTGGATTTCAAATTTAACACGCAAAATCTAACATTCACATGCAGTTGCAGAGTTTTTGATCATTGAAACTCTGAAATCAAAATCTGTTTTTGTGTTTTTCTGCTGTTCGTGCTTCATCGTCACCTTCACATATAGTAAATCAGCTGTTTTGCCGGGTTCTGAAAGAGGCGCTGGTGAAATTACCGTAATGACACCATATTCCCCGTAAAGTGCAACATCTCAGCTCTGAGGAACCGTTGGAATTTTTCCGATTGCACAAACTGTGACATAATTACGGTAATCCAAAGACATGTGCAGACGTAGCGCCGGTGCTACGCTCGGAGGTAAAGGGTTAAGCCCTTTGGTGCAGTTACATGTATAGTTATTGGTCTGTCATATCAAACACATGTTGGACCTGCTCTGTCTGTGGAGCGGTTCCAGATATCATCAAGCGGTCTTCATTAGAAATGACAACAATGTCAACAATCAGCCAGGTCAGGTCCACTCACAGATTTTTGGCAGCAGGGAAAATGTTCCTGCAGAAAAACACTGTGTGAAATGTAAATGATTTGCACAAAAACATCTAAACTGCGAGAGTAAAAATCATAAAGGCTCCTAATAGACCTTGCCAAAAGATATACCCCTTTGCCTGTCATGTTATCGCTCCCTCTTCAAATTACATAAGTCTCATTTTCTGCTGTCCTTATCTCCTCCTTGGAGTGCACAGGGGGCCACATTGCATCAATAGCTGCTCCCTAATTACAAGCAGCAGCAGCAGCAGCATCCACACCCTCACAGTGCATTTAAAAATCTGCAGGGCACGGATCTCCTTGTACACTGAAGAGAAGGAGGCGGCGGTTTTTACAAAGACAAATGTCACAGGGGTCAAAGTGACTGTCACCTTTCACCCTGAGACTCCACTGTTTTCGTGGTGATAAAGTTTTGCTAATCAGAGCTTGGCGACGGCGGCGGTGCTGAACCGGAGGGTGTATCTGGGAGCTGCCGTCCTGCTGGCTGACGACAGGAGTGCAGACAGGGCTGGATCGCTTTCCTACACTGAGCTAATAGAGGAAAAAAATAAGCTCTTAATGTGTTTGTCTAGACTGGCCAGCATTGTGCAAATGAGGTGCTGTCCGGTTCGGTTAAAGGCAGTTGCACAAATCCAGCAACCCGACTGAAAGCTGGTGACAGAAACTCAAACAGAAGCCGAGAGAGGGGAGGATGGAGAGAGAGAGGGAGGCTGTTTACACGGCATGCCCTCATTTCTACCAAGCTGTCTCTGGGGTTCACAGAGGGTCGCGGCGTCGACCAGGGAACAGCTGGTGAAAGAGGGACGGGGAGGGAGGACCGGGACGTTTGACATGGACAGTTTTAGATCAGATGCCATATTACGATGTTAAAGGGTCTGTTTTTTTCTGAGCTGGAGTGCTGTTTGGTGGAGACTGTGTGTACCGACACCGTCTCCGGGACATGAATCACGTACGTCAGATGGCCTCTGTCGCATGCAAAAGGACAAGCGGGACCAGTTTCATTTTAATCATTTGTGACTAATCAGAGACTGTGCAGCAGATGTATGTGAATCTGTGCAGTTTCGCCATAAAAAAAAAAAAGAAACAACTCATTCCCATCTCGTCCAAGTGCTCATATCTCACTAATTGTTTGAGAAAATGTGTGCCAAAGTCATCAACTTGGAAATAAAATCAAAACGCGACTACATCATTATCTTTCATAAAGACCGCTTGTCAGCAAGGACAGCTTTACATTTCAAGCAAATGGTTTTGCCTGTGTTGAAAAAACCTAGCAAACATTTTGGCTGCCAATTAATCAGCGGCTGCATATAAACAACATCAAAACCGTGAGACCACCGAATAGCCCATTAACTTTCTTAACACACACACAAACGTGTGCAAGAAAGTGCAACAATCCCGTCTGCTGCCAGCAGCACTGTTATAATCTTTCATACACTTAGCTGAGGAGCACACATCATTTGAATAACAATAGGTTAAAGCAATGCAATTTGTATCCGGGCTAAAAGTGGGATACATTACAAATAGAGCGTCCGATATCAGGAAGGAAGGACCAGTCGTGGGTAGGGGTTGGGTACAGAAATTCGGTTCAAAGTAGGAAATAAATTTAGTGAGTACAGGGTACCCATGAAAAAATTATAATTTCGGTTCCACTTATCGGTTCCTAGATGCGCTAATTTTACACAACGGCTGCAAACGGACTTTAGATATCTGCCAGGACCTGTATCTAACACGTCACGTGACGACTCATGGCAACAGGAAGTGGACCGGGGAAAGTGGTTGAAAGTATTTTAGTAGCGAGAGCGACAAACGTGGAAAAAGCAACACGTGTGGGAAAGTCCGTCAGGTTGCATCCAAATGACGTGGCAGATTTACAGTGACAGGGCGGCTGTGGCTCAGGTGGTAGAGTGGGTCGCCTGTGAATCGTAAGGTTGTGGGTTTGATCCCCAGCTCCTCCTGTCCACATGTCGAAGTGTCCTTGGGCAAGACACTGAACCATAAGTTGCTCCCAATGGTGGCTAGCGGTCTTGCATGGCAGCTCGGTAGCCATTGGTGTGTGTGTGAATGAGTTGCCTTGAAAAGCGCTTTGGGACCTAGCGTAGCTCATGAAAGCGCTATCTAAATGTACTCAATACTTTACAGTGATGTAGCAGCAAGACGGAGCCTCGCAGAATCACCGGTTCAACTTATGTCAAAAGTGTGGATTTCAAACTAACCACCAGTTTTGGAAGTGTGTTGATCGACCAAGTCAATCCAGACTTATGATAAAAAAATAAACGTCATATTTTTCGTGCATCTGGTGCGCGTTTGATGCATGAAGAAACAGAAACACCGGCGATGCTATAGAGCGCCGAGTCGTGCTTTCAAAGTGAATGTGAAAGTTTGGTGCGTGTTTGTGCCCGTTAGATACATGAGGAGACAGAATAACTGGCGATCGTAATCAAGCGCTACATGCTGTGCTATCAGTTAGCATAGAGAGTGCGCATACTAAGCTAACTGTGTTGATAAACCAAGTCAGTGCAGGATTACGATAAACGTCATGTTGTTCGTGAATCTGTTTGAATAATAGACCCAAGCTGCAACACAGGTTTTTTTGTTTTTGAAATAAGGAATCGATAAGCAGAACCCAAATGGGAATCGGATTCATAAAAATCCTCACGATACCCATCCCTACTCGGGAGTGTTACAAAAAAAAAACCCAAAAACCCTCTTGATGTCTGAGATAAACGGTGGTCGCTGAGCTCTGAACTCATTAGTCAGGGAGAAAACAATCTGCATCACATGTCAGGTTATTGGCCAGCAGCAGAAATCTGTGCTGAGAGTGCAGGAGGCAGCCGGAGCCTTTCCCCCTTTCACACCAAGTCTGCAGCCTGCAAACACCGAGAGGTTAAATCCGAACAGCAGCAACAGAAGGAAAGTCTGCAGTGGCGCTGTGGTCTCACACACACACACACACACACACACACACACACACACAGCAATCCCCATGTGTTAAAGTAACCATGCCTGACATCATATTTAAGTTAATGCTTTCAAATGGAACATGAGTGCATTTATTAAATATTAACCTAAGACCAAACCTTGACACAAAAAAATAAATAAATAAATAAAAGTAACTGGTTAGGTCCTCTGCAGGTTAGGAGGCTGCACGGCTGCCTGCCTGAAAGAGGTGGATTAGCGCTCGGCTGCCGGATCGAGTGCGAGCGAGGTGAGAGGTGAGAGGTGGCCGACGCTCTGCAGGGTCGCATTAGCTCCACGAATTAGCTTAAGCTGCATAATTACGACAAACACCGACACACACTCTGCCGCTCTCCTGTACAACGCCGCGGCACCGTCAGTTACACTCGTCGCGTCCTCAGAGACTCATATTTCAAACACGCTGAGACCCTTCTTGTGGTTTTCTCATTAACCAAACAGTGGTGTCCAAATTTCCATTGAAGCAATATGTTTGGGAAACGCGCTAATTGGCTTTCACGCCGAGAGTAAGATGAGGTGATGGATGGCGCTGTCGTGTCTGTGAGGTACATGTGAAGCTTCAGCCGGTGGATGGTTGGTTATTTGATGACTGCAAAGAGGCTGGAAACAGGAGGATGCAGCAAACACAGATCTGCCCAAGGATGATAATATCCACCGAGCAGATCCTCTAAAGCTCAGTCATTACCTTCACCAAGGAGGTGGGTTTGTTTGTTGGCAACATTATAGAAACCCACGAAAGATATGATTCAAATTTGAGGATTCTGTTCGGAAAATGTTTATAACAGTCAAATAATCCGTCTCTTTGTCTGGTTGCAACATTACAGGAAAAAACGACTGATCTAGTTTGATTTTTGTGACGAGAAACAGTGTATGACCCAAACAACAATCATAACTTTGTCACATCTTAGTGAGTTTTGTTAATTTCTCATTTAATCTGTTGAAAAAGTAAATTGCAAAACAAACTCCTGATCCTTAAAACTCACAAGAAAACAAATACACATCTCCCAATATGTGGTTCAGGAACATGTGTCATGGTGGATTATGGGATGTTTGTTAATGGTAAATAGTAAATGCAGTACATTTATATTGCACTTTCATGGCCTTAGCTAGGTCCCAAAGCGCTTTACAAGGCAACTCATTCACCCATTCACACATCAGTGGCTACCGAGCTGCCATGCAAGGCGCTAGCCACCATTGGGAGCAACTTAGGGTTCAGTGTCTTGCCCAAGGACACTTCAACATGTGGACAGGAGGAGTCGGGGATCGAACCCACAACCTTACGATTCACAGGCGACCCACTCTACCAGCTGAGCCACAGCCGCCCGGAATAATATTAATATTATTGCACAAATTTTACAGGACACCAATAAAACAAGTGGGGCATCATTTAAACAGGTGGATCAGATGGAGCCGAAATGCGAGCGATCGCTGTTGGTTTCTTTGCGATTTTAGCGAATGCTCGGCAAACAGCTGATGCACCAACACCTGTAGTGTTGTTTCTGAAAATTACAAATCAAGTGAAGCATTGGTCCGTTTGGGAAAGTCGTGTTTTTCCACATTTATGTAATAGATTAATGTTTCCTACGACATCCCCGGACAAGACAACATCGCGATCGCTCGTATGACTGCAACCAAAGCAGACGGATGGACAGGTGTTTGTGCCCCGACCTGAACAGTGAGCTAACAACATGATGAACTCATGAACTTCCTGTCACATCCCACCACGCAACATCCCATTGTTGATCAAATATAACGAAATGACCAGAAGGTTTGCGCTATAAAGTGTAGAAATCTAAATGCGACGATGCTCCCCAGCTCTATACATACAGCTATAGCTTTCAGCAAAATTGATTTACATTATCAGCAATGATCTGATCCATCATCTGTATCTGATCTCAGTGAATCTCCCTCATTATAGATATTTTAACATCATACAAGCCCCTGCAGCCTCACTGGGTCCAAGGTTTTTCTATATATTAAAAGGACTCTCCAGAGGCTGGGAAGTGTATATTATATATATAAAGTAACACAAACCTACTTTTTTAAATCCACTATCATCCAACACACATCACCCCCCTCTGTGCTGATATCACAGGCTGTCATCACCCCTCCCACTACAATACATATCAACAGAAAATGCCAGCGCTGTGCAGTGAGATGCGGTTGCATATCTAAACAGGTCATCGTCATTATCACTGTAAATCCCTTCATCTCCTAAAACACACACACACACACACACACACACACACAGCAAAGCTCCCTTAGCATGAAAATGTGTGTGAGATGGCGAAGTCCGGGCGTGAGGATAAACCGAACCACGCTGGAGTTTGGGGCTGGCTCGTGGGCGGACATGGAAAAGCTGGCTTGTTGTCTCATTATGTCTGCCCCGAGAACAGATGTGGACAAAGGGACTAATGAGGACACACAACAACTTGGAGAATGTTATGTGCTGAAACCCAGACAGAGGAAATTAGACACAAACAGGAAAACACTGTTTCTGAGCTGCTGAGGATCTGAAAAGTTGCCGGGAGCTGATTTTCAATTAGCAACATGTTTTACAGTATGTGTGTATTAGCAGTTATTGCTAAAAAAGAAAAATGTGGATTGAATTTGAATAAACAACTCCCTTTGGATGTTTTTTTTTTGGTTTGTTTGTTTCGATCACAGAAGGTTTTGCTAATTTTATCGCTCTTCTTCCATCCCTCCATCTTTTATCCTTCAGTTCCTCTTAAGAGATAACGATGGTGATTCAGGTGGCAGTAAACATTGTGAATTCATAATAAAACAAAATGCAGCTGATGTGTGATATTTGTGCAGCCGGATTATTCCTGTGGTTTCATAATAATCTGGATGAGCCGTTTAGACAGAGGATGGATGGATCCTTCTGTGTTGGAGGCAGGACCTTGTCGGTCAGCAGTAATGTCACACCGGCATCCAGCCTGTGGAGGGCTCAGCCAATGAGAGCTAATTTATCAAGATGGGATCCTGTCCTGGTCGGTTTGGTTCAAGATGGAGGTGCAGCAGCTAAGACAAGAGGATTGTTGCCTGTTTAGAAACAAAGATCCTCTTACTGAGACCATGCAGCCTGATAATGAACCACACTGTAATCACATTTTAAATCTATGTGAGTTTTTACTGTGGGGTTTGCTGGTGTGAGGCAGAGATAGTCGACATAATCGATTACGTCGATTATAAAAATTAATCAACGCGGAAATTCAAGAGTTGATGCGTCGTATTATTGTTTTTGTCATTGGTAAAATCAAATACCAGCCAGGAAAAAGTCATCTGTACTTGCAGTTTCCTACAGGAACTGGTGGGGGCAGTATCGCTCCCACTATTGACGTTATTCACAGAAACAGGAAGAAGATGAAGCGGCAGCACGACAGCGACAGGCGGCAGAACCAACCAATAAAAAGGGAAGATGCAAAACAGCACGACTTTTTGATTTTTACGTTTTTTTAAGAAGGCTAAATATCACGTTGGTCCTCTCCATGGGAAATGTGAGTACACAAAAAGCAAAGTATTACACACACTCTGCAGGAAGGAGTCTTCACTGAAGCACTTCCTGTTTAAAATACCACATTAACAGGAAGCATACGTTAGTCGGGGATTCTGCTAGCACTTAAGCTAACCTGTCATCCAGCTTGCGACAAACCATCCTCGTGCAAATTTTTATTGTTTGACAGCGCTATTTATTACTGCACCTTAACAAGCATTAGTTATCCAATTATTCGATTAATCGATGGAATAATCGATAGATTATTCGATTACTAAAATACTCGTTAGCGGCAGCCCTACTGATGAGGTTACACTGGCAGCGACGACTGAGGAAGTTCCCTCTGAAAAGTGTCCAGGATAAAAACCATTCAGCTTCCCCAGCAACTAATGTCAGAGTAACATGCACATCACACTGATACAGAGAACAAATCAACAATTTTACAGCTGATTTCAGGATCATATTTAAACTCTCTGCTCCTTCAGATCGGAGGCTGCAATTCATGAGTCAAATGAAGTGGAGAAACAAGGACCTGAGGTGAACATCTTAATGATACTGATCACTGACAAATCAACACAAACTAACTTTATCGTGTGAAGTACTTTTTAAATTCTTGGCTACAGTTTGAGGTACTTTTATGTTTTAGCTCCACTGATGAAGTTATCGTTGTTCCTGTGTTGGTGTCCGTCTATTAGCAACACTGCAGAAACCCTGATGAACAGATCTCAGTGGATTGTTTGTGAGATGGTTGAAAATCGAAACACATGTAGGATGATAATGTCTACAGTTTGAGATAATGTGGAGGAAATCAGATTTTCATTGTGGACACAGTTGATTAAAACCAGTAAAGTCCACATGGATTTCTATGCTGTATGTTCATTTTGTGCTACTTTAAACCCCCCTGTTAGCAGGAGATGACTTATTTACCTACTTTACAGAGAGTGTCATTGAAAACAGCTTCAGGTCAGTTGTTGGGTGATGATAAATGAATATCTGTTGGACTGGAAAGCAGGTTTGTTTCTAGCCTTAGCTTCAACCTCCAGCTGTTTAACATCAAAGTGCAGCAGGTGTAGCAGCTTCTTATTTGGACAGGTGCTACAGTGTGTAGTATTAACGTTAGCTAGCTCGCTATTGTGTTTCAAACCTCCAATGAATTTGCTCCAAACGTTTGATCACACCTTCATATTTAGTTTGTGCACGAAATACATCGCAACATGGAAGTGAAATACTCTCAAAATGCAGTACAACTTTAAATACATGCAGTACATAGAGATTCAAAAAGCTTCGAGTTTGTGTATTGTCATCATCCTTATGACAATTTCAAGAGATCTAAATTAAAAAACTTAATCAAATGTAAAGTCATTAAACCTCTGTCAGCTATAAAAACAGATACTTCCACACTGATGCATCAGAATTAACAATATATTCAGGGCAGAGTCAGTATTACAACAGCCAACAGTCATTTTTCTGCTAAACAAGTTCTTTGCTTTTCAAAATTAAATACTAAAATACTTCCTTCACTCTTACTTGAGTAGAATTTTAAATTACAAGTTGTCTTGACTCATCTGATCCCCCTCCTCTTTTTTTCTCTCTTTGTGCTTCTCAGTAAAACCACCATCAGCAAACAGCCCTCCCATCACTTCATCCACCACACTCCACCCTGTTCAACCATCAGATCAGCTGTTCCACTGTAACTGTAACAGAGCCACCACTACAACACCCTCCTGTTTCCAGGAGTCCTCTTCATTTCACATATTCATTATATTCTGTACACTGGATGGAGATGCATCTCTGAACAGCTCTTCCCTTATTGGACCATGGCCTTAGGGCCTATGTTATGATTGGATACTTACAAAAGCCAGCCACCCACACCGCATGTGTGTGTGTGTGTGTGTGTGTGTGTCTTGTTCTAAAGGTCCGCTCCTGCATATTAAACAGCCTGAGCGTTGCAGCAACCAAACGGAGGAACTCCTTCATCGACATTATCACCTCAGTAAATGCATTAATAAATAAATGGATGCAGCCGGCAGTGGCACGGTGCACAGCGTGGCTGCAGGGAGGAGGTGTGTCTTTTGGAAAAGGGGGGAAAGGGAAGGAGGTTAAAAGGTGGTCGGGCTGTCGGGGTTCAGGCTTGTCACTGTGATGAAGACAGATGATGAGGCTGCATTGCTGTAAACGAGTGAGTCAGCCCTCCCTTCAGACAGACACAGGCCTGCAGGAGGCAGATGGGGGGGAGGAGGAGGCGGGACAGGAGGAGGGGAGACGGGGGAATGCATGGGAACTGTCCCCGGTGCTGAAATGTGGAACGGCTGCTTTCTAACAGTTCAGTGGAAGAAGACAGGCTGTCATTCAGCACCTGACCCACATCTGGATCACTCATCTTAACATGTCTGACCTGCTTCCCCATGCAGCAAGATAAACATTTGTCACACCTACTACTTTTTAAAACCCACAGCAGGAGAAGTGAAGTTTAATATTTGCCCAAACAAAAGCTGAGAGGCTGTTGCTGTCGAGTTTTTTTTTCCCCCGTCCCAAGTCAGTTATTTGGCATTCTGATCACAAAGCCAGGGGAGGGAGATTCTCCACCATGTAATTCCTTCTGAGCCAAGTCAAAAAGATTCTCATTAAAGTGCTTTTTATATCCCAAACCTCAGTCCCCAGGGACAATTGTATTGGGCTGTCATGCTATTTGTAGACTAATCATCCACACACACGCACACATACACACTAGCCTTTTAAAGAGCAGAATGTAAGAGTGTGGATCAACAGGAATAGGATATTGCAAAACCCACCCTCCCCGCACCACCCCCCTCTATATTCTTTGAAATGATTTTTTTTTGTTGTTGCATTATTCATCTTCTATCCTGCGATGAGGCTACAACCCTCCGTCCGTTAACTCAGCATCACAGATGCACCAGGAGACAGATTGTATACAGCAGACAGCTGACATAAAGAGGACTTCAGAGGTATGTTTAAGAACCAAAGAGGGGGTGATACAGCGATATAAGACTTTGATGTGACTGCTGAGGATTCAAACATCACCGTCACCTTGTTTAACTTTGTCACAGCAGCTGAAACGTCGCTGCAACTTTGCAACTTGTTACCCTGATTTCTCCCCCTCCGAACACCAGCGAGCAGGGGGGCTTCACTGCATGACTTATACATGATAGCTTCACTGATGGAGCCTCCTCACTTGTAAATACCATCAATTAAATATCTTCAACTTGCAGTCAAGGCAGCAATTGACATTTTTCTCTCTTAAAAAAAAGATTATGCAACAGGTTTAGTACTTGCAGAAGCCACCCCCCCCCCCGGCTTGTAAAAGATCATTGTTACAATATAGTGTATTTTTTTAGATGAGGCCAAGAGGAGAATGATGTCACAAGTCCGTAAATAAGGGTCCTTTTCTCGGGCACTGCAGAGACCAGGCGGGTGTGGTGACTGCATTAGTAGACGCGCAATCCCCGGCGCAAACGCTCACATCAGACCATGATGTGGACATTCCCGTCACGGCTTTCCACCACCGCTATGACTACCCCCCCTCTACTTGTCGGACGTGTCTTGAAGTTCAAATCATTAAATCTGCTGCCGCGAAATTTGACCAGAAAAAAAAAAAAAATGCCGATCAGGCTTCATTCTGCCAGTCACAAGGTGCCCATTGACGGTGCGCCTCCCCAAGTCCGCGTCTCATAGAAAAATACATGCACAATGACAATCTGACATCTGCTCTCCATCTGACAACAGCTTAGTATTCTCCACAGACACCCCGCTCTCTCCCTCTGTGCACCCCATGCCGATTTTATTGTAAGCCTGCTTTTCCTCCTGTACCCCACTCTTTTCCCCATTCCTATGCGGCTTTTTCCCCCTCCTCTCTCTCCGAGCCAGCTTATTTCCACACACGAACAACAACGGAATTGAACAGCGGGCTTCATAAAATATGCAGGTAAAAAAGGCAACTCGGAAAAAAAGCACATCTCAAGCACAACACTTTTTCATGCTCTAGTGAGAACTGACCTCCCAGTCTAACGAATCCCACTCTTTGGTAAACATCCGGAGGATTTCTTTTCATCCAAAAAAAGCGGACCAGGCGCAGCGGCTCTATGGAGCGACTGGGCGATGCGATGCCATTGCGCTCTCGGTATTATCCTCATGAAATCAATTTGAACAGGGGGACGTCGTCAGGAGAAGGCATCTCGGCGGCGTCGAGACCAACTTGAGCGACACAGATGAACGATGCTACGCCTCACAGTCCAACATTTTTCGCTCGGCGATGGTTGCAACCAATTAGCACACCACTTGCGCTCGGAGGCGAATAGCTCCTGACAAGGCGCTCCTTCTCCTGAGCATCGCTTTCTATTTCAGCTGCTGTGCTGCTTTTTGGAAAAAGGTGGCAGACTA
The DNA here is from genome assembly GCA_900323345.1 of Pseudochromis fuscus. Lineage (NCBI taxonomy): Eukaryota > Metazoa > Chordata > Actinopteri > Pseudochromidae > Pseudochromis > Pseudochromis fuscus. Next base: position 18,408 of record OOFC01046511.1, read on the forward strand.
TACAACACGCGCAACTTCTCATTTCCAAGGATATAGGAGGGGAATTTAGCGTAGCGCATATATACTCCAAAGCCAATAAATCCCCCCGTAGCGCATTTGACAAATCCTTTCCCTCTGCTGAGGAGCAACAATAAAGGAAGCTTTTAAAAGGTCCCTGCATGAAGTGCTTCTTAAAATCACGTGACTCCCATCTATTCCACGGTGGAGAAAAAAAAGATGCATTTGATCCATAATAGGCCCTAAGCAGTGGGAGATACGTTATGTGGAGGGGGTCATGGTATAATGAATGACACTGGTACCACACAGTAGACTACTCACCATTAGCACAGCAAAGTTATTATGATGGGTGCAATGAATGGTGGTCGTGTTGCCCCCGGAGCCTGTTATGTGGCAGCCCTCTGCCCTCCAGCCACCGTGTCCATCCAGCAGGTCAAAATCCCAATAGGCTGCGGTGGGGTCTACACCCAGTGCGAAGTGCCTGAGAGCAATAGTAACGGAGTGCACGGCGCTCCCGAGGCTGCACCCATCTGCAACAAAAAAGCAATGCATTCAGTAAAGGAAACCAAGTGGAAAGTCAGTGAGTGCTATGGCACAGAAAAGAAGCATGGACCAGGGCGCACAAACTCCTGCAACCGTGCACGCGGGCATTACCGAGACAAGTGTCAGGCAGTTATCTGCAGACTGTGGTGTGAAGTGTTGCAGATAACTTTCACACATAAACCTGCATTTTTTATTTTTTTTTTTCAGACTGAATGCAGCAGTGAAGTGCAACGTGGTTGTGATTCATGCGCTCGTGTCTGTCATTTAAATAAACAAACAGAAACAGACTTTTTCACGTTTCAAGATTGTGTGTGTGTGTCAACATGTTGCGCAGAACAAACTGATAGACTGTGACTGTGAGCGCGCGCGCGCGCGCGTGTGTTTAAGCATGTAGAGTCCGTGTCGGCAAATACAGTGCAGCGTTGACATCACAAGCATGATGGTAAAAAATGGATTTCCTCTTACCTAATTTGGTGAAAGCAACTGGTGTTGAAACGCTCCTACGCTTCCCATCGTCTGCGAGATTTGACGAATTCCCCGTGCAAGGAAAGAGTTTCCCATTGCGAAACACAATAAACTGCAGCCTGCAAGTGGAGTTATCAACAGATTGCAACGCAGAGGAGGAGATAGGCGTACCAGCCAGCGGTAAATGGATTGAGGCGACTGCCACTGAGTTCTGCGGATGGAACAAAAAAAGAGAGGAAAATAAAAATTAAATAATGCCTCCGACATGCGCTGGGGGGAAGAAAAAGAAGAAGAAGAAAAAATAAAAACTCCCATTAAAAAAATCAGACAGACAAATTGCTTTCCTCTCCAGGAGTGGAGGCGACCATAGACCACAAGTGACCAAGGGAATGAGAATCACGTTTGAAGCGCTCTAGTGCGCCTATTTGGTCAGGCTCCCTGCCGCAGAGGTGGAAATGGTTCTTACCATTTCAGCTTGAGGGCACATCAACACTGCAGCTTGATTTAAAGAGACAACCGGTCTGACTTTATCCTCTTTTACCGACTATAAACACCGGAGAACGTCCAAAAAAACATCCCCGGCAAGTTCTGGGAGAAAAGCCTGGTATGGGAATGTCAAAGTGCAGCCACTCTCCATCTTAGACAACCAGTGAATCCAAACTGATCCAGGCTTGTAAACTTGCTTTTTAGTGCTGCAATTGCAAAGAAGAAAAAAACTACAATCCCCTGTGCAGCCATCCCCTCCAACAAATCCCACCAGAGTTGCACTGAAGATCCACACTCCCTCTGATCTGTTATGACCTGCAGCTGATAATTTTACATTCTGAACAAATAGCATATTAGCAGTCAGTATTCTCAGCCTGCCCATCCTGTCCCAAGAAATTCTGAGCTACAAAACTGAGATCCAGCCTTTTTTTTTCTATTTGGAGCCACATGATAACAGCTGCAGGAACTTTTGGCAAAAAAGAAAAAAGCTCAGGGTTTAGTGAATCGACGCCCCTGGTGGACAGAAAACGTTGCTCAAGGGGTGTGTGAGTGTGTGGACCGGTGACTGACTGCACTCAGGACAGGACGGGCAGCACTTTACCTCAGCCAAAGATCAAGTTTAATCATAAAAAAGCTTTCAAAGTCGCACCGTCAGCATATAAAAACCTGCAGTGTACATGTGTGGCCACGCACTTAACTCCACACAGAACTGCAACAGCTCTTATGAGTTTAATATTTCATGGTGGAAAAACAGAGAGGAGGGACGGCAGCGTACTTATATCAGCAAATAAATACATGTTGTTCAAAAGGGAAGGCTTGTGGAGAGCTTCTCTTATTCGGAGAAGTGCTTATCTGCAGGTCACTGACCTTCATCAGGGTCTGAAACATCCTTTTTTGTTGACTTATTAAGATTACGCAGAAAGTGTTCTTTCCACACCAACACAACACCTTTGCTTATTAACACATTTCTGCACAGTGAACAGATTTTCCTGGAAGAAGCACTGACCGCGCATATTTATTCAGAGCGACCCGGACGATGCTAATGACGAGGCCGGTGATGATGATGATGATGGTGATGATAATAGAGATAATGATCCCCTAACGAAGTCGTGTTTTGTTCGGCTTTCAATCACGTCACCCTGCAGGGCGAGAGGATCAGCACTTTGAACCTGGAGGAGGAGGGAGGATGGAGGATGGAGGAGGGAGGATGGAGGAGGAAGGATGAAGGATGGAGGATAGAGGATGGAGGATGGAGGAGGGAGGATGGAGGAGGAGGAGGGAGGATGGAGGATGGAGGAGGGAGGATGGAGGATGGAGGAGGGAGGATGGAGGATGGAGGAGGGAGGATAGAGGATGGAGGATGGAGGATGGAGGAGGGAGGATGGAGGATGGAGGATGGAGGATGGAGGATAGAGGATGGAGGATGGAGGATGGAGGATA
>OOFC01046525.1:0-10920 GCA_900323345.1 Pseudochromis fuscus
CTTCTACGTCCCTCCTCACGCTCCTCAACCTCCGCCGCTCGCCGCAGGATCCTGAGGGAGGCCGTTCTCCGGCGGTCCGGCGAATTGCTCCGGACCGAACCCACGGAACTCCACTCGCCCAGGTGCAACAACACTGCATCAGGTGTATCGGTGCGCCGTCGCTCTGACGGCCCTCCACACCATGATCTCCTGGAGCCTCCTCCCGCCTGCGGCGGATCACCTTCAACTTCCCGCGGATCTTCTGGTGGCTCTCCTCGCCCACTGTTCCCCCCGACCACAGCCATAATCAGAGATTCCATCGTCAGGAACGTTCGGTTTTTTAACGCTGTCACCCACTGCTTCCCCGGCTCCACCGTCCCAATGCTGACCCAAAAAATCCCAGAGCTGTTGGGCTCACTTCCGTCAACCATCAGGAGACTAGTCATCCATGTGAGCTCCGACGATACATGTCGTCGCCAGTCCGAGGTGACAAAAAAGGATTTTAAAGAACTTTTTAACTTGTTGGGTGACAGCGGGAAGTCAGTGTTCATCTCCGGTCCCCTCTCCCCCCTCGCTCGCGGTGCAGAGCGCTTCAGCAGACTTCGCAGCCTGAGCACCTGGCTGCAATTCACCTGCGCCCAGAGCGGCTTCAGCTTTGGAACCGCCCGTCCTTCTACAGGCCTGGTGGACTGCACCCCTCAACACTTGGCAGTAGGATGCTAGCTAGCAACATTCAATACATTGTCCATATCACACATTCTGCACGTGACTGACTGTCTTGTCCTGCTGCCTCAGTGGTACCATCACCGGTCACCACTCCAACCACTTGCACCACTAGCTCCCCCTACTGCCCCCCTTCAGCACCACTTCACCAACAGGTTAGCCCCATCATCCCTACTGTGCACTGCTGGGACCTACTCGCTTCTCTTTGCTTCGGATCGCTTGGGACTGCCCCCCCTCGGTAGCATTCACATTGCCGAGGATAGTGCCTCCTCGGTGTACCTGGCCGTCATTCGTGACATCATCTTTTACGCGACACACAGATGTGGAAAGAAGCGATGGAGGAACAACTTTTTAACTTTTTTAAGTTAAAAAAGTGAGGTCCTGGCACTGGCCTTTTAACTGTTCCTACTGTCTGCACTAAAACTCACGGTGGGGCATCATTTGGTTCTTATGCCCCACGTCTTTGGAACAGCCTGCCAGAGAGCCTCAGGGCTGCAGAGACTGTTCAGGTTTTTAAAAGCAGGCTCAAGACTCACCTTTTTAGTTTAGCTTTTAACTGATTTTGATTTTATTTGTTGACTTCTTCAATTTATTACTTTATCTGGTTATTTCTTTTATCTCTGATTGCTCTTAGAGTACTCTTCTTTTTTATGTGATTGTAGCTTGTTTTATTATTTTAACATTTCTTAAGTAGAACTTTATTTAACCTGTTTTTAATCCACTCTTTTACTTTTTTTACAAAGTGTTTGTTTTATCTCCAGTGTTTCTCCTCCTGGGGGGTACTCCACACCAGAGGTTGTGTCTGGCCTGCCAGTAGTAGGGGGTGGGTGTATGTGTGTATGTGTATGTGCTTGTGTGCGTGCTCGTGTGTGTTCGTCACACCACGTGACAAATGTTCTTTCTTTTTCTTTTGTTTTTATGTAAAGCACTTTGTGTCACAAATCCGACTGTGTGAAAGGTGCTATACAAATAAAGATTGATTTGATTTGATTTGATAAGAAGTTATTGGAATAGTTTTGTTTTCAAGGATAAGCCAAGTTAGTCATTTTAACATTCATACAAACAGATTATTTGATATCCACTTATTTATTCTTCATAGTTTATTTAAAAATGGGGAAAATGGCTCGAGTCTCTCACAAACCATTTTGTAGTGACAAGTCACTGTTGCAACAAACCACTCAGATGATCCACACTTGACACGCGTGTGCATTCACATGTGTTTGCACATGAATGTGTGAGACAGTGGTGATGTGTGATAATAGCTGTTCAGCCTCACAAACCATCAGAGCTGCAGGAGGTGAGAACACTTTTTTTTTGTAAGTGTGCCATGTTGAGTGTGTCCTCTAACATCAGAGCGGAGCAGAGCTTTGGTAGGATATTTGAAGGGTGACATTGTTATCTAGAGGGTAAACATACTATCTCATTCATGATCAGAACCTCAAGGACATTTTAACTAGACAGCGATTGAATCCCTGGGTCACTGTGATGGATGCTGTGCCTTCTTTACTGATAACACTGAGTCGTATGAACAAGTGAATTTACACAACCTAATTTAACGGACATTTCAGTGTCAGACACTTCCCTGCTTTGTAAGTAGTGTTTTTTTTATTTAAAAAGAAAGAGTCTCATCTAAAATATAGCTTAAGAATTCATTTAGTTCATGTAATTGGATTCAGTGGCATAAATATGGACGGTGCAACCGGTGCAGCGTACCAGGGCCCAGACGCCATCAGGGGCCCATGAAGGAAGAAAAAAGCTGCCCGTGGCCCCGTTACTGTGAAGGGAATAGCTTGGGGCGGGTCGGTAAGGTAACGCTGAGTGGCTGGTAGGGCTGGAGGAAAATATCATTTGTCCAATCATGTTGATACCTCAGTCATGATGAGTCGCAATGGCGTGAGGTGAGTTGTTTCTCATTTCAGCAAGAACAAAAAAGCAAGGGGATGAAAATTGACGAGAAAACGTAGCATCACGTTTAGCGTTAGCCTAGCCTCTCTTGAGTGGCTGTGCATGTGTCCGTGTGTGTGTCCGTGTGTGTGTGTGTGCCTGCGCGTAGTGTGCACGAGGTGCGCTGGTGTTTTGGCAGGGGTGGGGGCACAAAAAAAAATATCTGCACCGGGGCCTAAACCCATGATGTTACACTAGTGATTGGATTGTTGTGTTTTTACTTACATTACTTAGTGATATGATGCTGCTTACTAGAAGAAGAAGAAGCAGCTATCTTTATTGTCATTGTAGTGCTGCACACAGTACAAATACACACAACGAAATGTCATTCCACACACATGTAGGGGGCCCATGGAGAGGACATAGGGTGAGGGCGCCACCATTCATCCAGTGCACCTGGAGCAGTTGGGGGGGGGGGAACCGAGCTCAGAGGTTAACCACTCGGTAGTGCCCTGGAGGTGGACCGGCCTTCTCCAATCACTAGTTCAACACTCCAAGCTGGGACTTGAACCAGACTGAGCCACTGCTGCCCCACACACTACTTTTCACTTTTAGTTTTAAAAGTTGTCCTCTCTGATTTAGTCTCATATTTTCATTCACCACCTACCGTCACAATTGCAACAGAGAAAAGAAATCAAACATTTGCATTAGACATTTCTATTTCCTTCTCTTGCTCAATTATGTTTGTTTATGTCCTGTTTCTGTTACATATATTATGTCCAACATATAATCAAAGCCTGTCATCAAATGCAAAAATAAGATGTGACTATCTGCATATTCATATGTTTTTCCAATGCACATATCCTCCTAGGCAGTCATATGAGTAAACAAACATTTAAATGCTTGCAGAAATATAAAATCCTCTCCATTTGCATAAGCTTTTTTATTTACATTTTGAGATGGCAGAGATCATACCAAATTGGCATGAAAGCCCAATGAGCCATTTGGGTGCAGCGTTACACTTCAGAGAGCCTTTCAAACCAACCGCTCTCTCATCTCTGCCAATGAATGCTGCATGTCATTAAAACTTAACGCCCAAACATAGGAAGTGACTCAGTAGTTTTATCAAGAGTGCAAAATTGTGACTTGAAATCCACATCAGGAAAGAAAAAAAAAAAGGCACGAAGAGGAAATGAAAACGAATAAGCACCGATCCTCATCTCTGCAGATATACACGATTCATTGCATGAAATATATTCAGTGCTGAAACGGAGTTCACAGAAACTAAATGGAGCTACAATCTGCTTGCAGGAAACATTATTCTTAGTCTGTGAATTAAAGCTGATTGCTGGGTAACGTTGGTAAAGAGCAGGTAGACTGTAACATTCACAAGGGTGGTGAGTGTGATACTGACAACTACACAGTGAGTCTCTACGGGATATATTACAAATCCAGGAGAAAAAAATGTAATCTTGTTGTTTTCAGTTTCTGTGTCATTGTGTAAACTTTTCATGTGATCATAAATGAGTTTAAAGAACAGTTTGGCTTCTTGTCTTATTTCAGCTTGTTTTATGTCTCTAACAATTGTTTGAAGTTCACAAAAAGAAGTAAGAGAAGCTGACATGAATAAAGACCAGTCAGATCTGACCTTAACCAAACCCTACGAAACCCTTAAAGCTTCAGAGACAGGCGAGGATGAAGAAGGGAATATGGGGCAGGATGTGACTGGGAAGAGGAAACAGCTTTGATGCTTGCAATCTCAATCTGGTCAATCAGCAATCAGAGCGCACTGAAACACTAATGAGGGGTTTCAACACAGGATTCTGCAGCACTGCTGCTGATGCAGATGTGATATGACAGTTAAATCAACTTTGGGAATCGGCCTATATGGTGCTCTTGACAGAGTGAGAAGCAAAGTCACTTTGATTTGAAAGGTTATTTAAGAAAAAGACAATATTGTATTCCTAAAGGTATGACACCTGAATCACAGAAAAGAGGCAGTCAAACAGACCAGGAGAAGTGATAATAATACACATCACTGATATTTCACACACTCTGATGTGAGAAACACAGTTTCTGAAAATTCTCAGTCTACCTGGAAATATGTGACACAGTGGTGTATCTTTTTAAACAGTAGGTATTTCATTTATTTTTTTTATTCATGCTTTTTTTATGGTGGTGATGAGGTAATGTGAAGAAATTCGATTTTATAAGCATACAGATGAATTTGTCTTAAACTGGACTTATATGCAATAATATGCACACTCTATAATACTTTATCAGTCCCTGAGGGAAATTGTGTCAGTTACAGTTACTTGCACTGCAGCAAAAGACTAAAGTAGGAAAATGGAATAAGAACTTTAAAAATAAAGTTTCAAAATGAAAATAAGAAATAATCCAATAGGAAAAAGGAAAATATGCATAAAAAGCACCGCAATGAATGATAATATTAAATTATTAATGTAAAATATCAATGTAATTATTTCACGAGTTGAGGTTATAGTAGTTATGGTTGTTACAGTTGTTCTGAAACATAAAGACACAGGATATCTCTTCAAGAAGTGCACAGGAGGAGAAATCCTGCAGCAGACAGTGCAGCACTTGTCCCTGTCCTCCACATGGAAACTAAATAATATTATTTCAATACAGCAGCCTGCTTGGGCAGAACAAGTACGTCTGCATGGTGCATGGTCAGGACTGCAGTCCGAGGGCTGCTTTGACGACCCTGTGTAATAACACGGACGGTTAAAACTTGCTATTGCTCTCCAAATAGCGGCATCTGTCCATACCAGCTGTCCTTGCTTATGTTCTCGTCTGCTCAGGTCAGGCCACCCATCGTGACCTCTTCTGACCGGATGGGGCTCAGACATCAACGGGAATGATGACGCCAGTTGTTCAGCTTCCAGGACAGGTGAAGTGCCTTGGCTGCATCCAGTCATCATTCAGCCTGTTTGATCTCCAACGCTGAGCCCCATGTTCAACACAGCACATTCAGCCAGCTCTGCTCTGCAGTAGGACCTCGTTCAGGCGAGAGCTGTCTTATGGGGTCAAACAGATGGCAACAACAGATCGAGGGGATTCATCAGATTAGCTTGATTTGTCAAACAAGGATCATTATCGAATAGTTACCCTTTTACTTGGAGTTCTTCTCAAGTTCACTTTGGCTCCCTCTCCCATTCTTCTACTGTCAGACTGGGTATGTCATGTATTTACAAAACTATCTCCTTGTATTAAAATTATAGCTAAAACAGTTGTTTTGGAGGCGGTTTGTCCAAGGGTAGTTTCTTAAGTTTGTCTTTCATCTTGTTGCAGATCATTTACAGTCCAGCTGTTGAGACCACACTTCACATCTATAACTTTGAGTAGAGTTGAATTGAAAAACAATGTGTTGTTACATATCACGATATTACAAAACTCCTGGAGAAAAAGTACAATAAAAAAACAAAACATTGCAGCTTCAGCATTATAAGTACGCAGCCCACAATATCACAGCACCAGTGTGGTACCGTTAATAAACTATTTTGTTTGTTTTTCATGGTATTAGCGGCTGAACGCCTGGAGTGCCAACGCTGCTCTCAAAATCTCCTTCAGGTATTTTTATTTCACACAACACAGAGAAGAATATGAGAACATCTCATCATCGAGGGGTTGAAATGGATGAAAGCAGCATGAAATACAGACGTGTCAGCTCTTCAAACAAGGACACAGTTGTAAAATTACCCTTTATGTGTTACATCATGTTCAATCTCATAATGTGTTCTGTCTTTCGATTTCCCTACTGTAGTTTTAAATTGAATTATCCTTTACTGCATGCTGTGGGAATGGGAACCTCAGAAAATTGAAATAGCAGTGGATCTGTTTTATTTGATATTACAAGTCAGCAATTATTCACAGAAAATAACACAAGGTATCAGGCTGCAGATACATTTATACCGTCGAAATGAACATGTCTGACTGAAAATTAGCATGCTAGCCAGGCCCACTTAATATGCATCTGATAGGAGATGAATGCACATATTTGTTTTCACGAGCCCAGTCGTGCACTGCTGTTCACACGACAACATATATGTGCGGTGTGAAATGAAAAGGCTGTGAATCATCAGCGCTGGGGATCATGAAACCTAATTTACTTCTTTAATGAGATATCTGCGCGACCCGACCATTTCTGCAAACGAATCCCAGTATTGCACACGAGAAATGTAATTGGCTAATTGTCAAAATGCCGCGCAGTCTGTTGCAGCTGCATACATCCCATTATTGAGATAGCTGATGTGAGAATGGTAGCAGCATGTGGTGCTGTCCGGGAACGAGCGAGCTCTATCTTCCTCGCAGGCCTGTATTAAGAGCTGTCTGTGAGGTCTGATAAGAGACCACAAATTAATGACATTTTAATTACTGAGCCATTTGGATTCTCCGCCTTTGTTTTATAACAAGGATGTTAAAAAGCAACCTTTAGGATGCTTACTGGGGCTCACCCTATCTTTGCAGCTCCTCTGTTTTTATAAAAGACAACAATGTAGGGTGCAGTGTTAACACACCGCGTTAAAATCAATCAAAAGGAAAACATCTGCTGGTAAAATGGGAGACAAGTATGGCAACAGGATGCATGTCACTGAGTCACCATCCCTCTTTGTGCGTGATAACCACCTCATCGTTATCTTCTTTTTCTGTCTTATGATCTCTGCAGCTTCATAACTTCCAAATCCATTCACTTGGTTTCACACCTCACACGACTTCACACCGTCTGGTGCTTCTCCGGCAAAAATTCTCATTATCACAGGTTCACAGATCAAACTTACACTCTTCATTCGTTTTCTATCACATTCAGTCATCACAAATATGAACAGCAGTATGTTGTTTGGAATATTTGTTGAGAAAGCTACTTCATCTTTTTGAGAATGACTGTGATGATTTCTGTCACTTTTATGTGTTGATATCAGACACTTTTTTTCAGGAAGCATCTTTATTAAGTCTTTTTAGGTTCAACTTCTGTTGTGCAAAAAGTGAGCCACCTGTCTGCAGGTCCCTAACACTCAGAGGACAAAGTCTCTGAAGGCTAAGGCTAAATGGTGGCTGGGGCTCCAGTGGTAGAGTGAATTAGAGTGAATGGTAGAGCCTGTTAATTGTAAGGTTGTGGGTTCGATCCCCGGCTCCTCCTGTCAAAGTGTCCTTGGAAAGTGTCCTTGGGCAAGACACTGAACCCTAAGTTGCTCCCAATAGTGGCTAGTGCCTTGCATGGCAGCTCTGTAGCCATTTGTGTGTGTGTGTGTGTGTGTGTGTGTGTGTGTGTGTGTGTGTGTGTATGAATGGGTGAATGAGTTGCCTTGTAAAGTGCTTTGGGACCTAGCTTAGGTCATGAAAGCGCCATATAAACTGCATAATTTGCAATTTTACAATGAACAAAATCACACTTGTTAGTAAAATATTTCTGTGTGCTAACAAATTAATTATTTATATATTTTTTTTATTTTTGCAGAAGTTCTGTTGCTATGTGCAACAAATTTCATGACAATTCATCCAATAAATAAATAAATACATGTATTTTGAATGAGTGAGTCCACAGAAATAACAAAACATGAAATACATCAAGTCATGGTGGAGAAACAAAGGGCTCACCAACACAGTCTTCTCAAAAAAATATTGTGTTATTCCTTCTTAGATTTCTCAAGCCAAGTAAAAAAAATGGTGGACATGGATAAGTGCAATTAAAAAGCTGTTGAGGTCTGAGGTCTTCAGTCTGACCAGAGGGGTGGACAAACTGAGCAACAGACACACAGAAATTGAAATCCGTTGAACCGTGTCGCCAGTGTGGCTACAAATGGGTAACATCCTCATCTAGTAAATAGATGATATTTAATAAGCAAAGTTTCTGAGTCTTTAAGAGTTTAAATGCAGTAAACCCTTTCACTAAAATATTTAACTGGAAGCCAGGCATTTTTATGAGCCAAGAAATTGCCACTTGTGTAATTTCCTTGTTGTGATGTTTACATTGTAAATATTTATAAGGCATCAGATGGAGAAACAGCATCACATTTTTTTCCTTGTATCATCAGAATTGCTTTACCCTGATCGCACACAGCGCTGCAATGCCATGGCAGTAAAGACAACACACACACACATAGAGCTGACATGTGTATGTGGTGTTTTTGTCCTGCATGTAGCCAGAGAGGACAACACTGCCAGCATAGCAGCCGTTTCATTAGGACACAAAAAAAAAGAAGATGAGGGGGGGAGAAGATGCATTTGCATAAAAATAACATTAGTGAAATCGCAATCAGATGGTGCAGGACCATGCTGCAAGTGTCACCCTCCTGAGACATGACCGGGGCTACATCTTTAATTGAAAGGAGAAAGGGGGATAAAACCTTTTCATAGATAAGATGCACAAGCGCTTTCATCTTTTTTTCACTCAGTGTTCTCATATTGTCTTCCAGTTTTGCAGTTGTTTTTCTCTCCACTCACTATTTCATTACTTATTTATCTCTTGTTTTTTGGCATACACTGTTCTGGGACTATTGTGCTGTGAATGGAATGACTATGAGGTGCTATGTAATTTTCTGATGCACAGAGAGATTTTACAGAAATGCTAGTGGCTAGCTCTAATGTGTGAATCGTGGTAGACAGAGACTGGCTGTCAGTGGACGATAAATATGCCAATCTGCACATTGTCCTCAGAGGTATACAGTGTATTAATTACCTATGGTTGTGGAAGAAGCTAGATGCAAATGATAAGTTAGAAAATTCCCCTTAATATGCTAAAGTAAACATAGATAAGACTCAGGAAAAATAAGCAAGAGGAATTTTAAACTCATAAGTTGCTTTGGGGTATTTCAAAGTGTGTTTAAGAATAACAAAATGCACATAATTTCTCTATGCATTCTCCTCTCTGTGCCAATGCATCTGTGCTCATGTGCACATGCATAATATAATGAGTACTCTGCTATAATTCTAACATGATTAAAGAACCTTTCAAGTTGCAAAATCAATGTCGTCCAGCCGCCAACGCCATGCAGGGGACGTATCATTCATCGGGCCAAATGAGAATAGGAGCTACAGAGCCAGCCGTGGTCTGCTGTGGTATCACGTTGGGCCACATGGTACTGTAATGTCGTAACAAGGAAAAATGGCCGAGGCGTGAAGAGAAGCCAAGTGGCGGGGTGAAGGCCACTAATTCCCCTCATCTGGAACCAGAGATAAGAGACAGATTAAGATTAACAATGTCCAGCCTGTTGAAAGACTAATTATGAGGCTCTCCGTGCAGTTCTGTAGGTAGCACCTCACACAAAAGCACCCTGGAGTATGTCCACTTGTTGTGTGTGTGTGTGTGTGTGTGTGCATCCTGCAAGGCCCTCTGTTTTATCTTTAGTCCTCCTCAGTCCTCTGAGTCTCAGCAAAGCTTCATATGTTTCACATGTCAGCTGTTTCCACTGTGCATGGCTTAACACACTCACTCGGATCCTCCCGTCCTCTGTCAGCAGCATTATGCTATTTTGAGGGGACAGGGACGGCAGAGGCTCAGTGGCAGAGCGGTCGTGCACTAACCGAAGAGTTGGTGGTTCAATTCCCGCTCCTCTCAGTCATTGTCATTGTCACAGTCAGGTGTGTCCTTTGCCTCATATGAATGCTGAATGAGTGGTTTGGTGGAGGGGCTGTAGGTGCAAATTGGCAGCCATGTCTCCATCATTCTGCCCCAGGGCAGGCGTGGCTGACTTAGCTTACCACCACTGGTGTGACCGGATGTGAATGAATAATGATCTCTGTAAGCACACTGAGTCTGGCCTTCACTATATACAGTACAGGCCAAACCTTTGGGTTTGGACACACCTTCTCATTCAATGTATTTTCTTTATTTTAATGACTATTTACATTGTAGATTTTCACTGAAGGCATCAAAACTATGAATGAACACACGTGGAGTTATGTACTTAACTAAGAAAGATGAAATAACTGAAAACATGTCTTATATTCCAGTTTCTTCAAAATAGCCACCGTTTGGTCTGATTACTACTTTGCACACTCTTGTCATTCTCTGGATGAACTTCAAGAGCTCGTCACCTGAAATGGTGTCCACTTCACAGCTGTGACTTATCAGGGTTCATTAGTGGAATTTCTTGCTTTATCAATGGGGTTGGGACCATCAGTTGTGTTGTGCAGAAGTCAGGTTAAGCCCTATTGGACAACTGTTAAAATACATATTATGGCAAGAACCAATCAGCAAACTAAAGAAAAACGAGTGGCCATCATTACTTTACTTTACTCTACAATGTCAGTAGTCATGAAAATAAAGACAACGCATTGAATGAGAAGGTGTGTCCAAACTTTGGCCTGTACTGT